>JAVSIQ010000807.1:0-105010 GCA_038502775.1 Hippodamia convergens | reverse complement strand
ATAGATGAATCAGGGTACGCTGATTCAGAGTACGTTGAAAGTTTTGCACAAAAAGGTTTAGTTTCGGTTTATTCAAGTTTTTTTTAAAATTCAAAAAAAAGCGTCCTATCGGCTTCAAATTTGGCCCATAGATGCATCAAGGTACGCTGATTCAGAGTACGTTGAAAGTTTTGCACAAAAAGGTTTAGTTTCCGTTTTATTCGAGTTTTTTGAAAATTCAAAAAAAGCGTCTATCGAGTTCAAATTTGGCACATAGATGCATTAGGGTACGCTGATTAAAAATACGTTGAAAGTTTTGCACAAAAAGTGTAGTTTCCGTTTTATTCGAGTTTTTTGAAAATTCAAAAAAAGCGTTCTATCGAGTTCAAATTTGGCACATAGATGCATTAGGGTACGCTGATTAAAAATACGTTGAAAGTTTTGCACAAAAGGTTTAGTTTCCGTTTTTATTCGAGTTTTTTGAAAATTCAAAAAAGCGTTCTATCGAGTTCAAATTTGGCACATAGATGCATTAGGGTACGCTGATTAAAAATACGTTGAAAGTTTTGCACAAAAAGGTTTAGTTCGTTTTATTCGAGTTTTTTGAAAATTCAAAAAAAGCGTTCTATCGAGTTCAAATTTGGCACATAGATGCATTTGGGTACGCTGATTAAAAATACGTTGAAAGTTTTGCACAAAAAGTTTAGTTTCCGTTTTATTCGAGTTTTTGAAAATTCAAAAAAAGCGTTCTATCGAGTTCAAATTTGGCACATAGATGCATTAGGGTACGCTGATTAAAAATACGTTGAAAGTTTTGCACAAAAAGGTTTAGTTTCCGTTTTATTCGAGTTTTTTGAAAATTCAAAAAAAGCGTTCTATCGAGTTCAAATTTGGCACATAGATGCATTAGGGTACGCTGATTAAAAATACGTTGAAAGTTTTGCACAAAAAGGTTTAGTTTCCGTTTTATTCGAGTTTTTGAAAATTAAAAAAAGCGTTCTATCGGAGTTCAAATTTGGCACATAGATGCATTAGGGTACGCTGATTAAAAATACGTTGAAAGTTTTGCACAAAAAGGTTTAGTTTCCGTTTTATTCGAGTTTTTTGAAAATTCAAAAAAAGCGTTCTATCGAGTTCAAATTTGGCACATAGATGCATTTGGGTACGCTGATTAAAAATACGTTGAAAGTTTTGCACAAAAAGTTTTAGTTTCGGTTTTATTCAAGTTTTTTGAAAATTCAAAAAAAGCGTCCTATGGGCTTCAAATTTGGCCCATAGATGAATCAGGGTACGCTGATTCAGGGTACGTTGAAAGTTTTGCCACAAAAAAGTTTAGTTTCGGTTTTATTCAAGTTTTTTGAAAATTCAAAAAAAGCGTTCTATGGGCTTCAAATTTGGCCCATAGATGAATCAGGGTACGCTGATTCAGGGTAGAGTACGTTGAAAGTTTTGCACAAAAAGTTTAGTTTCGGTTTTATTCAAGTTTTTTGAAAATTCAAAAAAAGCGTCCTATGGGTTGAAATTTGGCCCATAGATGCATCAGGGTACGCTGATTCAGAGTACGTTGAAAGTTTTGCACAAAAAGGTTTAGTTTCGGTTTTATTCAAGTTTTTTGAAAATTCAAAAAAAGCGTCCTATCGGCTTCAAATTTGGCTCATAGATGCATCAGGGTACGCTGATTCAGGGTACGTTGAAAGTTTTGCACAAAAAAGTTTAGTTTCGGTTTTATTCGAGTTTTTTGAAAATTCAAAAAAGCGTCCTATCGGCTTGAAATTTGGCCATAGATGCATCAGGGTACGCTGATTCAGAGTACGTTGAAAGTTTTGCACAAAAAGGTTTAGTTTCGTTTTATTCAAGTTTTTTGAAAATTCAAAAAAAGCGTCCTATCGTTGAAATTTGGCCATAGATGCATCAGGGTACGCTGATTCAGAGTACGTTGAAAGTTTTGCACAAAAAGGTTTAGTTTCGGTTTTATTCAAGTTTTTTGAAAATTCAAAAAAAGCGTCCTATGGGCTTCAAATTTGGCCCATAGATGATTCAGGGTACGCTGATTCAGGGTACGTTGAAAGTTTTGCACAAAAAAGTTTAGTTTCGGTTTTATTCAAGTTTTTTGAAAATTCAAAAAAAGCGTCCTATGGGCTTCAAATTTGGCCCATAGATGAATCAGGGTACGCTGATTCAGAGTACGTTGAAAGTTTTGCACAAAAAGGTTTAGTTTCGGTTTTATTCAAGTTTTTTGAAAATTCAAAAAAAGCGTCCTATCGGCTTCAAATTTGGCCATAGATGCATCAGGGTACGCTGATTCAGAGTACGTTGAAAGTTTTGCACAAAAAGTTTAGTTTCGGTTTATTCAAGTTTTTTGAAAATTCAAAAAAAGCGTCCTATGGGCTTCAAATTTGGCTCATAGATGCATTCAGGGTACGCTGATTCAGGGTACGTTGAAAGTTTTGCACAAAAAGGTTTAGTTTCGGTTTTATTCAAGTTTTTTGAAAATTCAAAAAAAGCGTCTATCGGCTTGAAATTTGGCCATAGATGCATCAGGGTACGCTGATTCAGAGTACGTTGAAAGTTTTGCACAAAAAGGTTTAGTTTCGGTTTTATTCAATTTTTTGAAATTCAAAAAAAGCGTCCTATGGGCTTCAAATTTGGCCCATAGATGCATCAGGGTACGCTGATTCAGAGTACGTTGAAAGTTTTGCACAAAAAGGTTTAGTTTCGGTTTTATTCAAGTTTTTGAAAATTCAAAAAAAGCGTCCTATGGGCTTCAAATTTGGCCCATAGATGAATCAGGGTACGCTGATTCAGAGTACGTTGAAAGTTTTGCACAAAAAGGTTTAGTTTCGGTTTTATTCAAGTTTTTTGAAAATTCAAAAAAGCGTCCTATCGGCTTGAAATTTGGCCCATAGATGCATCAAGGTACGCTGATTCAGAGTACGTTGAAAGTTTTGCACAAAAAGGTTTAGTTTCCGTTTTATTCGAGTTTTTTGAAAATTCAAAAAAAGCGTTCTATCGAGTTCAAATTTGGCACATAGATGCATTAGGGTACGCTGATTAAAAAATACGTTGAAAGTTTTGCACAAAAAGGTTTAGTTTCCGTTTTATTCGAGTTTTTTGAAATTTCAAAAAAAGCGTTCTATCGAGTTCAAATTTGGCACATAGATGCATTAGGGTACGCTGATTAAAAATACGTTGAAAGTTTTGCACAAAAAGGTTTAGTTTCCGTTTTATTCGAGTTTTTTGAAAATTCAAAAAAGCGTTCTATCGAGTTCAAATTTGGCACATAGATGCATTAGGGTACGCTGATTAAAAATACGTTGAAAGTTTTGCACAAAAAGGTTTAGTTTCGTTTTATTCGAGTTTTTTGAAAATTCAAAAAAAGCGTTCTATCGAGTTCAAATTTGGCACATAGATGCATTTGGGTACGCTGATTAAAAATACGTTGAAAGTTTTGCACAAAAAGGTTTAGTTTCGTTTTATTCGAGTTTTTTGAAAATTCAAAAAAAGCGTTCTATCGAGTTCAAATTTGGCACATAGATGCATTAGGGTACGCTGATTAAAAATACGTTGAAAGTTTTGCACAAAAGGTTTAGTTTCCGTTTTATTCGAGTTTTTTGAAAATTCAAAAAAGCGTTCTATCGAGTTCAAATTTGGCACATAGATGCATTAGGGTACGCTGATTAAAAATACGTTGAAAGTTTTGCACAAAAAGGTTTAGTTTCCGTTTTATTCGAGTTTTTTGAAAATTCAAAAAAGCGTTCTATCGATCAAATTTGGCACATAGATGCATTTGGGTACGCTGATTAAAAATACGTTGAAAGTTTTGCACAAAAAGGTTTAGTTTCCGTTTTATTCGAGTTTTTTGAAAATTCAAAAAAAGCGTTTATCGAGTTCAAATTTGGCACATAGATGCATTTGGGTACGCTGATTAAAATACGTTGAAAGTTTTGCACAAAAAGTTTTAGTTTCGGTTTTATTCAAGTTTTTGAAAATTCAAAAAAAGCGTCCTATGGGCTTCAAATTTGGCCATAGATGCATCAGGGTACGCTGATTCAGGGTACGTTGAAAGTTTTGCACAAAAAAGTTTAGTTTCGGTTTTATTCAAGTTTTTTGAAAATTCAAAAAAAGCGTCCTATGGGCTTCAAATTTGGCCCATAGATGAATCAGGGTACGCTGATTCAGGGTACGTTGAAAGTTTTGCACAAAAAAGTTTAGTTTCGGTTTTATTCAAGTTTTTTGAAAATTCAAAAAAGCGTCCTATGGGCTTGAATTTTGGCCCATAGATGAATCAGGGTACGCTGATTCAGAGTACGTTGAAAGTTTTGCACAAAAAGGTTTAGTTTCGGTTTTATTCAAGTTTTTTGAAAATTCAAAAAAAGCGTCCTATCGCTTCAAATTTGGCTCATAGATGCATCAGGGTACGCTGATTCAGGGTACGTTGAAAGTTTTGCACAAAAAGTTTAGTTTCGGTTTTATTCGAGTTTTTTGAAAATTCAAAAAAAGCGTCCTATCGGCTTCAAATTTGGCCCATAGATGCATTCAGGGTACGCTGATTCAGAGTACGTTGAAAGTTTTGCACAAAAAGGTTTAGTTTCGGTTTTATTCAAGTTTTTGAAAATTCAAAAAAAGCGTCCTATCGGCTTGAAATTTGGCCCATAGATGCATCAGGGTACGCTGATTCAGAGTACGTTGAAAGTTTTGCACAAAAAGGTTTAGTTTCGGTTTTATTCAAGTTTTTTGAAAATTCAAAAAAGCGTCCTATGGGCTTCAAATTTGGCCCATAGATGAATCAGGGTACGCTGATTCAGGGTACGTTGAAAGTTTTGCACAAAAAAGTTTAGTTTCGGTTTTATTCAAGTTTTTTGAAAATTCAAAAAAGCGTCCTATGGGCTTCAAATTTGGCCCATAGATGAATCAGGGTACGCTGATTCAGAGTACGTTGAAAGTTTTGCACAAAAAGGTTTAGTTTCGGTTTTATTCAAGTTTTTTGAAAATTCAAAAAAAGCGTCCTATCGGCTTGAAATTTGGCCCATAGATGCATCAGGGTACGCTGATTCAGAGTACGTTGAAAGTTTTGCACAAAAAGTTTAGTTTCGGTTTATTCAAGTTTTTTGAAAATTCAAAAAAAGCGTCCTATGGGCTTCAAATTTGGCCCATAGATGAATCAGGGTACGCTGATTCAGGGTACGTTGAAAGTTTTGCACAAAAAGGTTTAGTTTCGGTTTTATTCAAGTTTTTTGAAAATTCAAAAAAAGCGTCCTATCGGCTTCAAATTTGGCCCATAGATGCATCAGGGTACGCTGATTCAGAGTACGTTGAAAGTTTTGCACAAAAAGGTTTAGTTTCGGTTTTATTCAAGTTTTTTGAAAATTCAAAAAAAGCGTCCTATGGGCTTCAAATTTGGCCCATAGATGCATCAGGGTACGCTGATTCAGAGTACGTTGAAAGTTTTGCACAAAAAGGTTTAGTTTCGGTTTTATTCAAGTTTATTGAAAATTCAAAAAAGCGTCCTATGGGCTTCAAATTTGGCCATAGATGCATCAGGGTACGCTGATTCAGAGTACGTTGAAAGTTTTGCACAAAAAGGTTTAGTTTCGGTTTTATTCAAGTTTTTTGAAAATTCAAAAAAAGCGTCCTATCGGCTTCAAATTTGGCCCATAGATGCATCAGGTACGCTGATTCAGAGTACGTTGAAAGTTTTGCACAAAAAGGTTTAGTTTCCGTTTTATTCGAGTTTTTTGAAAATTCAAAAAAAGCGTTCTATCGAGTTCAAATTTGGCACATAGATGCATTAGGGTACGCTGATTAAAAATACGTTGAAAGTTTTGCACAAAAAGGTTTAGTTTCCGTTTTATTCGAGTTTTTGAAAATTCAAAAAAAGCGTTCTATCGAGTTCAAATTTGGCACATAGATGCATTAGGGTACGCTGATTAAAAATACGTTGAAAGTTTTGCACAAAAAGGTTTAGTTTCCGTTTTATTCGAGTTTTTGAAAATTCAAAAAAAGCGTTCTATCGAGTTCAAATTTGGCACATAGATGCATTAGGGTACGCTGATTAAAAATACGTTGAAAGTTTTGCACAAAAAGGTTTAGTTTCCGTTTTATTCGAGTTTTTTGAAAATTCAAAAAAAGCGTTCTATCGAGTTCAAATTTGGCACATAGATGCATTAGGGTACGCTGATTAAAAATACGTTGAAAGTTTTGCACAAAAAGGTTTAGTTTCGTTTTATTCGAGTTTTTTGAAAATTCAAAAAAAGCGTTCTATCGAGTTCAAATTTGGCACATAGATGCATTAGGGTACGCTGATTAAAAATACGTTGAAAGTTTTGCACAAAAAGGTTTAGTTTCCGTTTTATTCGAGTTTTTTGAAAATTCAAAAAAAGCGTTCTATCGAGTTCAAATTTGGCACATAGATGCATTAGGGTACGCTGATTAAAAATACGTTGAAAGTTTTGCACAAAAAGGTTTAGTTTCCGTTTTATTCGAGTTTTTTGAAAATTCAAAAAAAGCGTTCTATCGAGTTCAAATTTGGCACATAGATGCATTAGGGTACGCTGATTAAAAATACGTTGAAAGTTTTGCACAAAAAGGTTTAGTTTCCGTTTTATTCGAGTTTTTTGAAAATTCAAAAAAAGCGTTCTATCGAGTTCAAATTTGGCACATAGATGCATTAGGGTACGCTGATTAAAAATACGTTGAAAGTTTTGCACAAAAAGGTTTAGTTTCCGTTTTATTCGAGTTTTTTGAAAATTCAAAAAAAGCGTTCTATCGAGTTCAAATTTGGCACATAGATGCATTAGGGTACGCTGATTAAAAATACGTTGAAAGTTTTGCACAAAAAGGTTTAGTTTCCGTTTTATTCGAGTTTTTTGAAAATTCAAAAAAAGCGTTCTATCGAGTTCAAATTTGGCACATAGATGCATTAGGGTACGCTGATTAAAAATACGTTGAAAGTTTTGCACAAAAAGGTTTAGTTTCCGTTTTATTCGAGTTTTTTGAAAATTCAAAAAAAGCGTTCTATCGAGTTCAAATTTGGCACATAGATGCATTAGGGTACGCTGATTAAAAATACGTTGAAAGTTTTGCACAAAAAGGTTTAGTTTCCGTTTTATTCGAGTTTTTTGAAAATTCAAAAAAAGCGTTCTATCGAGTTCAAATTTGGCACATAGATGCATTAGGGTACGCTGATTAAAAATACGTTGAAAGTTTTGCACAAAAAGGTTTAGTTTCGTTTTATTCAAGTTTTTTGAAAATTCAAAAAAAGCGTCCTATCGGCTTCAAATTTGGCCCATAGATGCATCAGGGTACGCTGATTCAGAGTACGTTGAAAGTTTTGCACAAAAAGGTTTAGTTTCGGTTTTATTCAAGTTTTTTGAAAATTCAAAAAAAGCGTCCTATCGGCTTCAAATTTGGCCCATAGATGCATCAGGGTACGCTGATTCAGAGTACGTTGAAAGTTTTGCACAAAAAGGTTTAGTTTCGGTTTTATTCAAGTTTTTTGAAAATTCAAAAAAGCGTCCTATCGGCTTCAAATTTGGCTCATAGATGCATCAGGGTACGCTGATTCAAGAGTACGTTGAAAGTTTTGCACAAAAAGGTTTAGTTTCGGTTTTATTCAAGTTTTTTGAAAATTCAAAAAAAGCGTCCTATCGGCTTCAAATTTGGCCCATAGATGCATCAGGGTACGCTGATTCAGGTACGTTGAAAGTTTTGCACAAAAAGGTTTAGTTTCGGTTTTATTCAAGTTTTTTGAAAATTCAAAAAAAGCGTCCTATCGGCTTCAAATTTGGCCCATAGATGCATCAGGGTACGCTGATTCAGAGTACGTTGAAAGTTTTGCACAAAAAGGTTTAGTTTCGGTTTTATTCAAGTTTTTTGAAAATTCAAAAAAAGCGTCTATGGGCTTCAAATTTGGCCCATAGATGCATCAGGGTACGCTGATTCAGAGTACGTTGAAAGTTTTGCACAAAAAGGTTTAGTTTCGTTTTATTCAAGTTTTTGAAAATTCAAAAAAAGCGTCCTATCGCTTCAAATTTGGCCCATAGATGCATCAGGGTACGCTGATTCAGAGTACGTTGAAAGTTTTGCACAAAAAGGTTTAGTTTCCGTTTTATTCGAGTTTTTTGAAAATTCAAAAAAAGCGTTCTATCGAGTTCAAATTTGGCACATAGATGCATTAGGGTACGCTGATTCAGGGTACGTTGAAAGTTTTGCACAAAAAGGTTTAGTTTCCGTTTTATTCGAGTTTTTTGAAAATTCAAAAAAAGCGTTCTATCGAGTTCAAATTTGGCACATAGATGCATTAGGGTACGCTGATTAAAAATACGTTGAAAGTTTTGCACAAAAAGGTTTAGTTTCCGTTTTATTCGAGTTTTTTGAAAATTCAAAAAAAGCGTTCTATCGAGTTCAAATTTGGCACATAGATGCATTAGGGTACGCTGATTAAAAATACGTTGAAAGTTTTGCACAAAAAGGTTTAGTTTCCGTTTTATTCGAGTTTTTTGAAAATTCAAAAAAAGCGTTCTATCGAGTTCAAATTTGGCACATAGATGCATTAGGGTACGCTGATTAAAAATACGTTGAAAGTTTTGCACAAAAAGGTTTAGTTTCCGTTTTATTCGAGTTTTTGAAAATTCAAAAAAAGCGTTCTATCGAGTTCAAATTTGGCACATAGATGCATTAGGGTACGCTGATTAAAAATACGTTGAAAGTTTTGCACAAAAAGGTTTAGTTTCCGTTTTATTGAGTTTTTTGAAAATTCAAAAAAAGCGTTCTATCGAGTTCAAATTTGGCACATAGATGCATAGGGTACGCTGATTCAGAGTACGTTGAAAGTTTTGCACAAAAAGGTTTAGTTTCGGTTTTATTCAAGTTTTTGAAAATTCAAAAAAAGCGTCCTATCGGCTTCAAATTTGGCCCATAGATGCATCAGGGTACGCTGATTCAGAGTACGTTGAAAGTTTTGCACAAAAAGGTTTAGTTTCCGTTTTATTCGAGTTTTTTGAAAATTCAAAAAAAGCGTTCTATCGAGTTCAAATTTGGCACATAGATGCATTGGGTACGCTGATTAAAAATACGTTGAAAGTTTTGCACAAAAAGGTTTAGTTTCCGTTTTATTCGAGTTTTTTGAAAATTCAAAAAAAGCGTTCTATCGAGTTCAAATTTGGCACATAGATGCATTAGGGTACGCTGATTAAAAATACGTTGAAAGTTTTGCACAAAAAGGTTTAGTTTCCGTTTTATTCGAGTTTTTTGAAAATTCAAAAAAAGCGTTCTATCGAGTTCAAATTTGGCACATAGATGCATTAGGGTACGCTGATTAAAAATACGTTGAAAGTTTTGCACAAAAAGGTTTAGTTTCCGTTTTATTCGAGTTTTTTGAAAATTCAAAAAAAGCGTTCTATCGAGTTCAAATTTGGCACATAGATGCATTAGGGTACGCTGATTAAAAATACGTTGAAAGTTTTGCACAAAAAGGTTTAGTTTCCGTTTTATTCGAGTTTTTTGAAAATTCAAAAAAAGCGTTCTATCGAGTTCAAATTTGGCACATAGATGCATTAGGGTACGCTGATTAAAAATACGTTGAAAGTTTTGCACAAAAAGGTTTAGTTTCCGTTTTATTCGAGTTTTTTGAAAATTCAAAAAAAGCGTTCTATCGAGTTCAAATTTGGCACATAGATGCATTAGGGTACGCTGATTAAAAATACGTTGAAAGTTTTGCACAAAAAGGTTTAGTTTCCGTTTTATTCGAGTTTTTTGAAAATTCAAAAAAAGCGTTCTATCGAGTTCAAATTTGGCACATAGATGCATTAGGGTACGCTGATTAAAAATACGTTGAAAGTTTTGCACAAAAAGGTTTAGTTTCCGTTTTATTCGAGTTTTTTGAAAATTCAAAAAAAGCGTTCTATCGAGTTCAAATTTGGCACATAGATGCATTAGGGTACGCTGATTAAAAATACGTTGAAAGTTTTGCACAAAAAGGTTTAGTTTCCGTTTTATTCGAGTTTTTTGAAAATTCAAAAAAAGCGTTCTATCGAGTTCAAATTTGGCACATAGATGCATTAGGGTACGCTGATTAAAAATACGTTGAAAGTTTTGCACAAAAAGGTTTAGTTTCCGTTTTATTCGAGTTTTTTGAAAATTCAAAAAAAGCGTTCTATCGAGTTCAAATTTGGCACATAGATGCATTAGGGTACGCTGATTAAAAATACGTTGAAAGTTTTGCACAAAAAGGTTTAGTTTCCGTTTTATTCGAGTTTTTTGAAAATTCAAAAAAAGCGTTCTATCGAGTTCAAATTTGGCACATAGATGCATTAGGGTACGCTGATTAAAAATACGTTGAAAGTTTTGCACAAAAAGGTTTAGTTTCCGTTTTATTCGAGTTTTTTGAAAATTCAAAAAAAGCGTTCTATCGAGTTCAAATTTGGCACATAGATGCATTAGGGTACGCTGATTAAAAATACGTTGAAAGTTTTGCACAAAAAGGTTTAGTTTCCGTTTTATTCGAGTTTTTTGAAAATTCAAAAAAAGCGTTCTATCGAGTTCAAATTTGGCACATAGATGCATTAGGGTACGCTGATTAAAAATACGTTGAAAGTTTTGCACAAAAAGGTTTAGTTTCCGTTTTATTCGAGTTTTTTGAAAATTCAAAAAAAGCGTTCTATCGAGTTCAAATTTGGCACATAGATGCATTAGGGTACGCTGATTAAAAATACGTTGAAAGTTTTGCACAAAAAGGTTTAGTTTCCGTTTTATTCGAGTTTTTTGAAAATTCAAAAAAAGCGTTCTATCGAGTTCAAATTTGGCACATAGATGCATTAGGGTACGCTGATTAAAAATACGTTGAAAGTTTTGCACAAAAAGGTTTAGTTTCCGTTTTATTCGAGTTTTTTGAAAATTCAAAAAAAGCGTTCTATCGAGTTCAAATTTGGCACATAGATGCATTAGGGTACGCTGATTAAAAATACGTTGAAAGTTTTGCACAAAAAGGTTTAGTTTCCGTTTTATTCGAGTTTTTTGAAAATTCAAAAAAAGCGTTCTATCGAGTTCAAATTTGGCACATAGATGCATTAGGGTACGCTGATTAAAAATACGTTGAAAGTTTTGCACAAAAAGGTTTAGTTTCCGTTTTATTCGAGTTTTTTGAAAATTCAAAAAAAGCGTTCTATCGAGTTCAAATTTGGCACATAGATGCATTAGGGTACGCTGATTAAAAATACGTTGAAAGTTTTGCACAAAAAGGTTTAGTTTCCGTTTTATTCGAGTTTTTTGAAAATTCAAAAAAAGCGTTCTATCGAGTTCAAATTTGGCACATAGATGCATTAGGGTACGCTGATTAAAAATACGTTGAAAGTTTTGCACAAAAAGGTTTAGTTTCCGTTTTATTCGAGTTTTTTGAAAATTCAAAAAAAGCGTTCTATCGAGTTCAAATTTGGCACATAGATGCATTAGGGTACGCTGATTAAAAATACGTTGAAAGTTTTGCACAAAAAGGTTTAGTTTCCGTTTTATTCGAGTTTTTTGAAAATTCAAAAAAAGCGTTCTATCGAGTTCAAATTTGGCACATAGATGCATTAGGGTACGCTGATTAAAAATACGTTGAAAGTTTTGCACAAAAAGGTTTAGTTTCCGTTTTATTCGAGTTTTTGAAAATTCCAAAAAAGCGTTCTATCGAGTTCAAATTTGGCACATAGATGCATTAGGGTACGCTGATTAAAAATACGTTGAAAGTTTTGCACAAAAAGGTTTAGTTTCCGTTTTATTCGAGTTTTTTGAAAATTCAAAAAAAGCGTTCTATCGAGTTCAAATTTGGCACATAGATGCATTAGGGTACGCTGATTAAAAATACGTTGAAAGTTTTGCACAAAAAGGTTTAGTTTCCGTTTTATTCGAGTTTTTTGAAAATTCAAAAAAAGCGTTCTATCGAGTTCAAATTTGGCACATAGATGCATTAGGGTACGCTGATTAAAAATACGTTGAAAGTTTTGCACAAAAAGGTTTAGTTTCCGTTTTATTCGAGTTTTTTGAAAATTCAAAAAAAGCGTTCTATCGAGTTCAAATTTGGCACATAGATGCATTAGGGTACGCTGATTAAAAATACGTTGAAAGTTTTGCACAAAAAGGTTTAGTTTCCGTTTTATTCGAGTTTTTTGAAAATTCAAAAAAGCGTTCTATCGAGTTCAAATTTGGCACATAGATGCATTAGGGTACGCTGATTAAAAATACGTTGAAAGTTTTGCACAAAAAGGTTTAGTTTCCGTTTTATTCGAGTTTTTTGAAAATTCAAAAAAAGCGTTCTATCGAGTTCAAATTTGGCACATAGATGCATTAGGGTACGCTGATTAAAAATACGTTGAAAGTTTTGCACAAAAAGGTTTAGTTTCCGTTTTATTCGAGTTTTTTGAAAATTCAAAAAAAGCGTTCTATCGAGTTCAAATTTGGCACATAGATGCATTAGGGTACGCTGATTAAAAATACGTTGAAAGTTTTGCACAAAAAGGTTTAGTTTCCGTTTTATTCGAGTTTTTTGAAAATTCAAAAAAAGCGTTCTATCGAGTTCAAATTTGGCACATAGATGCATTAGGGTACGCTGATTAAAAATACGTTGAAAGTTTTGCACAAAAAGGTTTAGTTTCCGTTTTATTCGAGTTTTTTGAAAATTCAAAAAAAGCGTTCTATCGAGTTCAAATTTGGCACATAGATGCATTAGGGTACGCTGATTAAAAATACGTTGAAAGTTTTGCACAAAAAGGTTTAGTTTCCGTTTTATTCGAGTTTTTTGAAAATTCAAAAAAGCGTTCTATCGAGTTCAAATTTGGCACATAGATGCATTAGGGTACGCTGATTAAAAATACGTTGAAAGTTTTGCACAAAAAGGTTTAGTTTCCGTTTTATTCGAGTTTTTTGAAAATTCAAAAAAAGCGTTCTATCGAGTTCAAATTTGGCACATAGATGCATTAGGGTACGCTGATTAAAAATACGTTGAAAGTTTTGCACAAAAAGGTTTAGTTTCCGTTTTATTCGAGTTTTTTGAAAATTCAAAAAAAGCGTTCTATCGAGTTCAAATTTGGCACATAGATGCATTAGGGTACGCTGATTAAAAATACGTTGAAAGTTTTGCACAAAAAGGTTTAGTTTCCGTTTTATTCGAGTTTTTGAAAATTCAAAAAAAGCGTTCTATCGAGTTCAAATTTGGCACATAGATGCATTAGGGTACGCTGATTAAAAATACGTTGAAAGTTTTGCACAAAAAGGTTTAGTTTCCGTTTTATTCGAGTTTTTTGAAAATTCAAAAAAAGCGTTCTATCGAGTTCAAATTTGGCACATAGATGCATTAGGGTACGCTGATTAAAAATACGTTGAAAGTTTTGCACAAAAAGGTTTAGTTTCCGTTTTATTCGAGTTTTTTGAAAATTCAAAAAAAGCGTTCTATCGAGTTCAAATTTGGCACATAGATGCATTAGGGTACGCTGATTAAAAATACGTTGAAAGTTTTGCACAAAAAGGTTTAGTTTCCGTTTTATTCGAGTTTTTTGAAAATTCAAAAAAAGCGTTCTATCGAGTTCAAATTTGGCACATAGATGCATTAGGGTACGCTGATTAAAAATACGTTGAAAGTTTTGCACAAAAAGGTTTAGTTTCCGTTTTATTCGAGTTTTTTGAAAATTCAAAAAAAGCGTTCTATCGAGTTCAAATTTGGCACATAGATGCATTAGGGTACGCTGATTAAAAATACGTTGAAAGTTTTGCACAAAAAGGTTTAGTTTCCGTTTTATTCGAGTTTTTTGAAAATTCAAAAAAAGCGTTCTATCGAGTTCAAATTTGGCACATAGATGCATTAGGGTACGCTGATTAAAAATACGTTGAAAGTTTTGCACAAAAAGGTTTAGTTTCCGTTTTATTCGAGTTTTTTGAAAATTCAAAAAAAGCGTTCTATCGAGTTCAAATTTGGCACATAGATGCATTAGGGTACGCTGATTAAAAATACGTTGAAAGTTTTGCACAAAAAGGTTTAGTTTCCGTTTTATTCGAGTTTTTTGAAAATTCAAAAAAAGCGTTCTATCGAGTTCAAATTTGGCACATAGATGCATTAGGGTACGCTGATTAAAAATACGTTGAAAGTTTTGCACAAAAAGGTTTAGTTTCCGTTTTATTCGAGTTTTTTGAAAATTCAAAAAAAGCGTTCTATCGAGTTCAAATTTGGCACATAGATGCATTAGGGTACGCTGATTAAAAATACGTTGAAAGTTTTGCACAAAAAGGTTTAGTTTCCGTTTTATTCGAGTTTTTTGAAAATTCAAAAAAGCGTTCTATCGAGTTCAAATTTGGCACATAGATGCATTAGGGTACGCTGATTAAAAATACGTTGAAAGTTTTGCACAAAAAGGTTTAGTTTCCGTTTTATTCGAGTTTTTTGAAAATTCAAAAAAAGCGTTCTATCGAGTTCAAATTTGGCACATAGATGCATTAGGGTACGCTGATTAAAAATACGTTGAAAGTTTTGCACAAAAAGGTTTAGTTTCCGTTTTATTCGAGTTTTTTGAAAATTCAAAAAAAGCGTTCTATCGAGTTCAAATTTGGCACATAGATGCATTAGGGTACGCTGATTAAAAATACGTTGAAAGTTTTGCACAAAAAGGTTTAGTTTCCGTTTTATTCGAGTTTTTTGAAAATTCAAAAAAAGCGTTCTATCGAGTTCAAATTTGGCACATAGATGCATTAGGGTACGCTGATTAAAAATACGTTGAAAGTTTTGCACAAAAAGGTTTAGTTTCCGTTTTATTCGAGTTTTTTGAAAATTCAAAAAAAGCGTTCTATCGAGTTCAAATTTGGCACATAGATGCATTAGGGTACGCTGATTAAAAATACGTTGAAAGTTTTGCACAAAAAGGTTTAGTTTCCGTTTTATTCGAGTTTTTTGAAAATTCAAAAAAAGCGTTCTATCGAGTTCAAATTTGGCACATAGATGCATTAGGGTACGCTGATTAAAAATACGTTGAAAGTTTTGCACAAAAAGGTTTAGTTTCCGTTTTATTCGAGTTTTTTGAAAATTCAAAAAAAGCGTTCTATCGAGTTCAAATTTGGCACATAGATGCATTAGGGTACGCTGATTAAAAATACGTTGAAAGTTTTGCACAAAAAGGTTTAGTTTCCGTTTTATTCGAGTTTTTTGAAAATTCAAAAAAAGCGTTCTATCGAGTTCAAATTTGGCACATAGATGCATTAGGGTACGCTGATTAAAAATACGTTGAAAGTTTTGCACAAAAAGGTTTAGTTTCCGTTTTATTCGAGTTTTTTGAAAATTCAAAAAAGCGTTCTATCGAGTTCAAATTTGGCACATAGATGCATTAGGGTACGCTGATTAAAAATACGTTGAAAGTTTTGCACAAAAAGGTTTAGTTTCCGTTTTATTCGAGTTTTTTGAAAATTCAAAAAAAGCGTTCTATCGAGTTCAAATTTGGCACATAGATGCATTAGGGTACGCTGATTAAAAATACGTTGAAAGTTTTGCACAAAAAGGTTTAGTTTCCGTTTTATTCGAGTTTTTTGAAAATTCAAAAAAAGCGTTCTATCGAGTTCAAATTTGGCACATAGATGCATTAGGGTACGCTGATTAAAAATACGTTGAAAGTTTTGCACAAAAAGGTTTAGTTTCCGTTTTATTCGAGTTTTTTGAAAATTCAAAAAAAGCGTTCTATCGAGTTCAAATTTGGCACATAGATGCATTAGGGTACGCTGATTAAAAATACGTTGAAAGTTTTGCACAAAAAGGTTTAGTTTCCGTTTTATTCGAGTTTTTTGAAAATTCAAAAAAAGCGTTCTATCGAGTTCAAATTTGGCACATAGATGCATTAGGGTACGCTGATTAAAAATACGTTGAAAGTTTTGCACAAAAAGGTTTAGTTTCCGTTTTATTCGAGTTTTTTGAAAATTCAAAAAAAGCGTTCTATCGAGTTCAAATTTGGCACATAGATGCATTAGGGTACGCTGATTAAAAATACGTTGAAAGTTTTGCACAAAAAGGTTTAGTTTCCGTTTTATTCGAGTTTTTTGAAAATTCAAAAAAAGCGTTCTATCGAGTTCAAATTTGGCACATAGATGCATTAGGGTACGCTGATTAAAAATACGTTGAAAGTTTTGCACAAAAAGGTTTAGTTTCCGTTTTATTCGAGTTTTTTGAAAATTCAAAAAAAGCGTTCTATCGAGTTCAAATTTGGCACATAGATGCATTAGGGTACGCTGATTAAAAATACGTTGAAAGTTTTGCACAAAAAGGTTTAGTTTCCGTTTTATTCGAGTTTTTTGAAAATTCAAAAAAGCGTTCTATCGAGTTCAAATTTGGCACATAGATGCATTAGGGTACGCTGATTAAAAATACGTTGAAAGTTTTGCACAAAAAGGTTTAGTTTCCGTTTTATTCGAGTTTTTTGAAAATTCAAAAAAAGCGTTCTATCGAGTTCAAATTTGGCACATAGATGCATTAGGGTACGCTGATTAAAAATACGTTGAAAGTTTTGCACAAAAAGGTTTAGTTTCCGTTTTATTCGAGTTTTTTGAAAATTCAAAAAAGCGTTCTATCGAGTTCAAATTTGGCACATAGATGCATTAGGGTACGCTGATTAAAAATACGTTGAAAGTTTTGCACAAAAAGGTTTAGTTTCCGTTTTATTCGAGTTTTTTGAAAATTCAAAAAAAGCGTTCTATCGAGTTCAAATTTGGCACATAGATGCATTAGGGTACGCTGATTAAAAATACGTTGAAAGTTTTGCACAAAAAGGTTTAGTTTCCGTTTTATTCGAGTTTTTTGAAAATTCAAAAAAAGCGTTCTATCGAGTTCAAATTTGGCACATAGATGCATTAGGGTACGCTGATTAAAAATACGTTGAAAGTTTTGCACAAAAAGGTTTAGTTTCCGTTTTATTCGAGTTTTTTGAAAATTCAAAAAAAGCGTTCTATCGAGTTCAAATTTGGCACATAGATGCATTAGGGTACGCTGATTAAAAATACGTTGAAAGTTTTGCACAAAAAGGTTTAGTTTCCGTTTTATTCGAGTTTTTGAAAATTCAAAAAAAGCGTTCTATCGAGTTCAAATTTGGCACATAGATGCATTAGGGTACGCTGATTAAAAATACGTTGAAAGTTTTGCACAAAAAGGTTTAGTTTTTTTTTTTTTTTTTTTTTTTTGAAAAAAAAGCGTTCTATCGAGTTCAAATTTGGCACATAGATGCATTGGGTACGCTGATTAAAAATACGTTGAAAGTTTTGCACAAAAAGGTTTAGTTTCCGTTTTATTCGAGTTTTTTGAAAATTAAAAAAAAGCGTTCTATCGAGTTCAAATTTGGCACATAGATGCATTAGGGTACGCTGATTAAAAATACGTTGAAAGTTTTGCACAAAAAGGTTTAGTTTCCGTTTTATTCGAGTTTTTTGAAAATTCAAAAAAAGCGTTCTATCGAGTTCAAATTTGGCACATAGATGCATTAGGGTACGCTGATTAAAAATACGTTGAAAGTTTTGCACAAAAAGGTTTAGTTTCCGTTTTATTCGAGTTTTTTGAAAATTCAAAAAAAGCGTTCTATCGAGTTCAAATTTGGCACATAGATGCATTTGGGTACGCTGATTAAAAATACGTTGAAAGTTTTGCACAAAAAGGTTTAGTTTCCGTTTTATTCGAGTTTTTTGAAAATTCAAAAAAAGCGTTCTATCGAGTTCAAATTTGGCACATAGATGCATTAGGGTACGCTGATTAAAAATACGTTGAAAGTTTTGCACAAAAAGGTTTAGTTTCCGTTTTATTCGAGTTTTTTGAAAATTCAAAAAAAGCGTTCTATCGAGTTCAAATTTGGCACATAGATGCATTTGGGTACGCTGATTAAAAATACGTTGAAAGTTTTGCACAAAAAGGTTTAGTTTCCGTTTTATTCGAGTTTTTTGAAAATTCAAAAAAAGCGTTCTATCGAGTTCAAATTTGGCACATAGATGCATTAGGGTACGCTGATTAAAAATACGTTGAAAGTTTTGCACAAAAAGGTTTAGTTTCCGTTTTATTCGAGTTTTTTGAAAATTCAAAAAAAGCGTTCTATCGAGTTCAAATTTGGCACATAGATGCATTAGGGTACGCTGATTAAAAATACGTTGAAAGTTTTGCACAAAAAGGTTTAGTTTCCGTTTTATTCGAGTTTTTTGAAAATTCAAAAAAAGCGTTCTATCGAGTTCAAATTTGGCACATAGATGCATTAGGGTACGCTGATTAAAAATACGTTGAAAGTTTTGCACAAAAAGGTTTAGTTTCCGTTTTATTCGAGTTTTTTGAAAATTAAAAAAAGCGTTCTATCGAGTTCAAATTTGGCACATAGATGCATTAGGGTACGCTGATTAAAAATACGTTGAAAGTTTTGCACAAAAAGGTTTAGTTTCCGTTTTATTCGAGTTTTTTGAAAATTCAAAAAAAGCGTTCTATCGAGTTCAAATTTGGCACATAGATGCATTTGGGTACGCTGATTAAAAATACGTTGAAAGTTTTGCACAAAAAGGTTTAGTTTCCGTTTTATTCGAGTTTTTTGAAAATTCAAAAAAAGCGTTCTATCGAGTTCAAATTTGGCACATAGATGCATTAGGGTACGCTGATTAAAAATACGTTGAAAGTTTTGCACAAAAAGGTTTAGTTTCCGTTTTATTCGAGTTTTTTGAAAATTCAAAAAAAGCGTTCTATCGAGTTCAAATTTGGCACATAGATGCATTAGGGTACGCTGATTAAAAATACGTTGAAAGTTTTGCACAAAAAGGTTTAGTTTCCGTTTTATTCGAGTTTTTTGAAAATTCAAAAAAAGCGTTCTATCGAGTTCAAATTTGGCACATAGATGCATTAGGGTACGCTGATTAAAAATACGTTGAAAGTTTTGCACAAAAAGGTTTAGTTTCCGTTTTATTCGAGTTTTTTGAAAATTCAAAAAAAGCGTTCTATCGAGTTCAAATTTGGCACATAGATGCATTAGGGTACGCTGATTAAAAATACGTTGAAAGTTTTGCACAAAAAGGTTTAGTTTCCGTTTTATTCGAGTTTTTTGAAAATTCAAAAAAAGCGTTCTATCGAGTTCAAATTTGGCACATAGATGCATTAGGGTACGCTGATTAAAAATACGTTGAAAGTTTTGCACAAAAAGGTTTAGTTTCCGTTTTATTCGAGTTTTTTGAAAATTCAAAAAAAGCGTTCTATCGAGTTCAAATTTGGCACATAGATGCATTAGGGTACGCTGATTAAAAATACGTTGAAAGTTTTGCACAAAAAGGTTTAGTTTCCGTTTTATTCGAGTTTTTTGAAAATTAAAAAAAGCGTTCTATCGAGTTCAAATTTGGCACATAGATGCATTAGGGTACGCTGATTAAAAATACGTTGAAAGTTTTGCACAAAAAGGTTTAGTTTCCGTTTTATTCGAGTTTTTTGAAAATTCAAAAAAAGCGTTCTATCGAGTTCAAATTTGGCACATAGATGCATTAGGGTACGCTGATTAAAAATACGTTGAAAGTTTTGCACAAAAAGGTTTAGTTTCCGTTTTATTCGAGTTTTTTGAAAATTCAAAAAAAGCGTTCTATCGAGTTCAAATTTGGCACATAGATGCATTAGGGTACGCTGATTAAAAATACGTTGAAAGTTTTGCACAAAAAGGTTTAGTTTCCGTTTTATTCGAGTTTTTTGAAAATTCAAAAAAAGCGTTCTATCGAGTTCAAATTTGGCACATAGATGCATTTGGGTACGCTGATTAAAAATACGTTGAAAGTTTTGCACAAAAAGGTTTAGTTTCCGTTTTATTCGAGTTTTTTGAAAATTCAAAAAAAGCGTTCTATCGAGTTCAAATTTGGCACATAGATGCATTAGGGTACGCTGATTAAAAATACGTTGAAAGTTTTGCACAAAAAGGTTTAGTTTCCGTTTTATTCGAGTTTTTGAAAATTCAAAAAAAGCGTTCTATCGAGTTCAAATTTGGCACATAGATGCATTAGGGTACGCTGATTAAAAATACGTTGAAAGTTTTGCACAAAAAGGTTTAGTTTCCGTTTTATTCGAGTTTTTTGAAAATTCAAAAAAAGCGTTCTATCGAGTTCAAATTTGGCACATAGATGCATTAGGGTACGCTGATTAAAAATACGTTGAAAGTTTTGCACAAAAAGGTTTAGTTTCCGTTTTATTCGAGTTTTTTGAAAATTCAAAAAAGCGTTCTATCGAGTTCAAATTTGGCACATAGATGCATTAGGGTACGCTGATTAAAAATACGTTGAAAGTTTTGCACAAAAAGGTTTAGTTTCCGTTTTATTCGAGTTTTTTGAAAATTCAAAAAAAGCGTTCTATCGAGTTCAAATTTGGCACATAGATGCATTAGGGTACGCTGATTAAAAATACGTTGAAAGTTTTGCACAAAAAGGTTTAGTTTCCGTTTTATTCGAGTTTTTTGAAAATTCAAAAAAAGCGTTCTATCGAGTTCAAATTTGGCACATAGATGCATTAGGGTACGCTGATTAAAAATACGTTGAAAGTTTTGCACAAAAAGTTTAGTTTCCGTTTTATTCGAGTTTTTTGAAAATTCAAAAAAAGCGTTCTATCGAGTTCAAATTTGGCACATAGATGCATTAGGGTACGCTGATTAAAAATACGTTGAAAGTTTTGCACAAAAAGGTTTAGTTTCCGTTTTATTCGAGTTTTTTGAAAATTCAAAAAAAGCGTTCTATCGAGTTCAAATTTGGCACATAGATGCATTAGGGTACGCTGATTAAAAATACGTTGAAAGTTTTGCACAAAAAGGTTTAGTTTCGTTTTATTCGAGTTTTTTGAAAATTCAAAAAAAGCGTCCTATCGGCTTCAAATTTGGCCCATAGATGCATCAAGGGTACCCTGATTCAGAGTACGTTGAAAGTTTTGCACAAAAGGTTTAGTTTCGGTTTTATTCACGTTTTTCGAAAATTCAAAAAAAGCGTCCTATCGGCTTCAAATTTGGCCCATAGATGCATCAGGGTACGCTGATTCAGAGTACGTTGAAAGTTTTGCACAAAAAGGTTTAGTTTCGGTTTTATTCAAGTTTTTTGAAAATTCAAAAAAAGCGTCCTATCGGATTCAAATTTGGCCCACAGATGCACTCCTGAAAAATTAGTGAAAGAATTAACGTAGGATCTGTTTAATATTGTCTATTATACGAGTCATTTTTCAATGTGCACAACTTTCCATTTCACCTTATGAGTCCCTGATGAAAATATACAATGAGTAAAAAAATCAGAATGTTAAGAAGTTATAGAAAATGTTTTGAGGCAGTTCGAAACGAGTTGTGTAATATTCGCATCGATGCAGTCGAAGAGTATCTCAGATCGTGGTCATGTTATGTCAGATCAATTCCAGGCTACGCCATTCTGCAATCATATTCCATTGAGCACACCAAGACGTCCATCTGACTCGATCATCTACCACTCCGCCAAGTGACCAGAGACCACTCGACCAATCCCAAGAATATGAAACAGAAAAAAATAGGATTAGCAAATTCAGCATAAAAAAGATTAAATCGATGAAAAAGTTACAGTAAATTTTTTCCTGATAACTCTAGCTTCGATCAACACCCAACTATATTTTATTACTGTTTCATCTTTTGATTGTTTATTGTAATATAGACATTACTTTTTATCAGATCAACAGCTTCCACCGATTCCGCGTTACATATCTTGAATTAATATACTTGTCTCTGAGACACTACTGAGTAAAAAATTTCAAGTAAAAGTAATGTCTACGTAAATTCTTGCAGGAACTGATCTGCTCATTACAAATCAGTTTTTCCTGAGAAGGAAAATACATAATTTATAATCTCACAATTTCCATGTAGGATGTGTTTCGGTTTTTCAAAATACCAGTATACAAATTGGATCCAACGAATTCATTCTATTCCTCCTTTATGGTAACATAGTATAGATACTGAATCACCTTGTTTGCATTATTATTAAAAAAATGATGTACTTTATATGAAAGTATCCTCATTTTCTCATTAATATATCCAAAAATAATCCCACCAACGTATTCTCATATATAACTGACCAAAGTATACTAGAATCCAAATTATATTCGAAGACACACCCGGTATATCAAGATTGAGAACATTTTCTTACCACCTATCATCTCCTTTCACTAAGAAAATTTTCACAGCAAACTTCTGCGTTTATTGGTCTCTTTTCTGACGCTTTGAGGTAGTTTGTTGAGGTGGAAGGGTATAAGAAGAAAAAAAAGGATCCGACTACCCCCCAGTGGTGGGACGAAGTCGAAGCTCGCGTGGGCATTGGCGTAACGAAAGAGGGGGACACCCCCCTCGCCATTAATGAGAAGTAATTTGAATAAACTGTAAAAATATATTTAAAAATTTGAATATTTCGACTGGTGGGTTAAACCCCCATTACTCGAATCTAGTTACGCCAATGCCCTTGGGGCAGGGGCGCATTCCTGAAGTAGACCTGTCCTTGCCGGGATCGCAAGAAGTGTCTACCCGCTACCCCTGCACTACAGCACTTCTGGATCATAGGACGCTTAATTGAAGGAACAATAATGACAAGTTCATGTGTCGAGGAAGCAACTCAGAATCCAGAAGGCTTAGTCGGGAGAAGATGTGCGGGGAGCCGGTGTTAGCGGACTGCCAATAGTACTCTTTGGGTCATCCCATCCAAAGATTCAAGGTTTCCAATAGAGCCCTAGCAGCCTGCATGAGGTACCAGCATGTGTACCCTTGCATGTGATGCTCATGGTGTACTTTGGGTCTACCTCGAGTCCGAATACTCGAGGGGCCAATAGTACCATAGGTGCCCACGCCGTTCTCTCACATCTCATCACTCGAAGCCTTCTGTTCGCTGAGATTGTTTGGATTGGGAAGGGGATGTTCAGATTCAAGCTCAATCAAGAGTAGTTTTCCGGGGGATCGGTGTTAGCAGAGTGCCTAAAGTATTCATTGGGTCATCCCATCCGAAGATTCAAGGTTTCCAATAGAGCCCTAGGCCTCTGCATGGGGTGCCCATGTGGGTACCCTTGCATGTGGTGTTCTTGGTGCACTTTGGGTCTACCCCGTGTATGAAGACTCGGGGGGCCAATAGGACCATTATCGACCACGCCGTTCCCGCAACTACGCCCCTGACTTGTTCGAGAATAGAGGCAAGGGAGATCGGTGTTAGCAGAGCGCTAATAGTACTCATTGGGTCATCCCATCCGAAGATTTAAGGTTTCCAATAGAGCCCTAGCACTCTGCATGGGGTGCCATAGTTAGCACCCTTGCATGTGGTGTTCTTGGTGCACTCTGGGTCTACCCCATATCTGTAGACTTGGGGGCCATTAGGACCATGATCGACCACGCCGTTCTCTCACATCTCATCACTCGAAGCCTTCTGTTCGCTGAGATTGTTTGGATTGGGAAGGGGATGTTCAGATTCAAGCTCAATCAAGAGTAGTTTTCCGGGGGATCGGTGTTAGCAGAGTGCCTAAAGTATTCATTGGGTCATCCCATCCGAAGATTCAAGGTTTCCAATAGAGCCCTAGGCCTCTGCATGGGGTGCCCATGTGGGTACCCTTGCATGTGGTGTTCTTGGTGCACTTTGGGTCTACCCCGTGTATGAAGACTCGGGGGGCCAATAGGACCATTATCGACCACGCCGTTCCCGCAACTACGCCCCTGACTTGTTCGAGAATAGAGGCAAGGGAGATCGGTGTTAGCAGAGCGCTAATAGTACTCATTGGGTCATCCCATCCGAAGATTCAAGGTTTCCAATAGAGCCCTAGCACTCTGCGTGGGGTGCCATAGTTAGCACCCTTGCATGTGGTGTTCTTGGTGCACTCTGGGTCTACCCCATATCTGTAGACTTGGGGGGCCATTAGGACCATGAAAAACCACGCCGCTCCCTCCTTGCCTTGTCACTCGTAGTCCTTTGGTTGCTAGCTCGATCTCTGAGAACCTTTCAGCGACTACTTGGTGCACCTTGGGTCTACCCCTCGTCCGAAGACTCGGGGGGCCAATAGGACCTTGGTTAATCACGCCGTTCCCGCAACTACGCCCCTGACTTGTTCGAGAATAGAGGCAAGGGAGATCGGTGTTAGCAGAGCGCTAATAGTACTCATTGGGTCATCCCATCCGAAAATTCAAGGTTTCCAATAGAGCCCTAGCACTCTGCGTGGGGTGCCATAGTTAGCACCCTTGCATGTGGTGTTCTTGGTGCACTCTGGGTCTACCCCATATCCGTAGACTTGGGGGGCCAATAGGACCATGATCGACCACGCCGTTCTCTCACATCTCATCACTCGAAGCCTTCTGTTCGCTGAGATTGTTTGGATTGGGAAGTGGATGTTCAGATTCAAGCTCAATCAAGAGTAGTTTTCCGGGGGATCGGTGTTAGCAGAGTGCCTAAAGTATTCATTGGGTCATCCCATCCGAAGATTCAAGGTTTCCAATAGAGCCCTAGGCCTCTGCATGGGGTGCCCATGTGGGTACCCTTGCATGTGGTGTTCTTGGTGCACTTTGGGTCTACCCCGTGTATGAAGACTCGGGGGGCCAATAGGACCATTATCGACCACGCCGTTCCCGCAACTACGCCCCTGACTTGTTCGAGAATAGAGGCAAGGGAGATCGGTGTTAGCAGAGCGCTAATAGTACTCATTGGGTCATCCCATCCGAAGATTCAAGGTTTCCAATAGAGCCCTAGCACTCTGCGTGGGGTGCCATAGTTAGCACCCTTGCATGTGGTGTTCTTGGTGCACTCTGGTCTACCCCATATCTGTAGACTTGGGGGGCCATTAGGACCATGGAAAACCACGCCGCTCCCTCCTTGCCTTGTCACTCGTAGTCCTTTGGTTGCTAGCTCGATCTCTGAGAACCTTTCAGCGACTACTTGGTGCACCTTGGGTCTACCCCTCGTCCGAAGACTCGGGGGCCAATAGGACCTTGGTTGATCACGCCGTTCCCTCACATCTCATAAGTTAAATATGATATACTAAGATGAAAAAACATTAATATAACAAGAACCAAATTGATAACATCAGGACGACCCCAAGAGAAAGTTTCAGGTTCAACGCAGATAGGTGATATTGATTGGAATACCTATTGGTAGGATTCTGCATTTTCTGATGTTGTCGCATAACTGCCAATCTGAACTGCATTATGGTACATTTGCCAGCAATATTATTTGAACAAAATTGTGTCTGGCAATGAACGAACAACAAAACATCGAACTATCAAAACACTATAAATGGGAATAAACTGAATGTGGGTGAATACAGGAAGAATAATAACAAGAAACTGTAACGTTTGTTCGAAATTATGGTGTCGCGAAGAAAATGAAAGGAATAAAATAAATTATTGTAAAGAATAAAAGAATCTCATGATGAAACGTAATATTCGAGAACATGGAAAAAAAAATTCGATAGCATCCGGTTGCGATTAACGATATCTGATACCCGAAACATTCAAGATTCTACCTCGGGGCATAGTTCGATTTATTCGTGTTACAAAGATGCAGTAGAGCCCGCCCAACATCAATCCGTTGACAGTTTTCGAAAACAACGATAAGTTTCGATTTTATAGGACTTTTTCTGAAATTTCAAAAAATTCCTGAAAACGGTAGAAAAAAGCGTCCGATCGGTTTGAAATTCACAAGATTCCATTTTGGATGATCACTTCGACACGACACTACAGCAGGTTAGGGGTTGGTCAGTCTTAGTTTCACCGCTCCTCTTGGCCCTTACGTTTCTCCCAGGAACCGGAGTTCCAGTCGCTAAGGATCAAGATTCACTGCAATTACTACAAGCCCTCACACCGCGTCAAGGTGCTGACCTCGTGAGGGGGGCCAAGCTCATCTAGCAGTCATCAGGCAGAACTGTTCGCACAATTCTGTCTGATCAAAGCTGTAAATCATCACTTGACCCTATTGGAGCGCACAAATCAAGCGGAACACTCGTCTTCTATTCATTCTGCAACGCAAACATACCTAGACCTTTGACACAGTATAGAAACCACCCAAGGTAGTCCTATATGTGATATGGATGACTGCTCACTTTTCAGATGAGTCCTACGGACACCCCAGTCCGGTACTTGACCCTCGTAAGAGTAACGTCGCGCCGCAATAGAATTTGGACATCGTGAACCGATGATTTTTAATTTTCAGGGAGAAGAACATCCTTTGGACAAATGAAAAAGAAAAGGAAAAAAAGATGATATATGACAACCTGATTAAAGGAACTCAGGTATATAGTAACTTGCTTTTCAAAAAGCAAGTAAGGACAAGAATGTTCAAATTATGAACACTGCTTAGGCTTAGAGCCTTTTTGTATTATTTCCAACTCACTAAATGAATGAATCGGATAATAAAAAAAAGAATTGGAATGGTAGGGACAATTACGGAATGTATCGAGAGGAAACTGTTGGAATGTAAGGTTATGTTAGGTTCGGTAAGGAGAAGTCCAAAGGATGGTAAGTTGAGGATCACCAAAAAAAATAATGAAATGGACTCTTCCTCAATCGGAAAAAAGAGGAGGAGGACCTAAGGAAAAATGGATTGTTGGTGAAATAAGTAAATTCATTAATAAGTTAGAGGGGACACTAGGTATCGGAAAACGTGGCAGAGCGGCCTAACCTGAATGAATGATCAGTAATATGAGGTTAAAAAAAATTAATGATTCTACTTTGAAAGATTCCATCGGTTGTGCATGAAACCATTGCACACTTTGACTCACACGATTAAAATTTAAATGATTCTGAGATTACGTATGAAGCCAATGCACAAATGGAATCAACGTTCAACTACAAAATAACTGTCCCACCAATGTGTATAAACGAGTATACTACAATAAAGGATCCAACAGTCGTCGAACGGTTCTCAAGAGTGTATTGAGCCAATACGCAATTTGAATCGTACGATTCCACGGTTTTAAACTAATTAAGCAAATGAACGGTTTGAGCCACACCATTTTAATGGTTTGAATCGTACGTTTCTCAAATTTCAAACTGAATTCAAATTGAGTACAAAAAAAAAATTAAATCTAAGACACGTTTCCTTTACCCAAGGCGATGGTTTGGAATATGACTGGTAGGAGATGAGGAGAAGGGTCCGATTTCTTCCTGGTGAATGGGTAGGGAGAAGGTCGGAGCTCGCGTGGGCAGGGACGCAACCCTGAAGTAGACACCTTGCTGATGGGAGCGCAAGAAGTGTCTACCCGCTACCCTTTGAGGTTGTGCTCATGCATTGGCTTCATAGCCAATGCACTCTTTGAGCCACACGATCCCCTTCGATGATGCACGAAACGAAATTAGTGATTTCTAGTTGAACGGTTTTCCGATTAAGACTTCGACCCAGAAATTTGGAAAATGGGATACCACGCCGTGGAGCACCTAATGCGAAACCAAAAGCGTGCGATTTCACGGTTTTCCGATTGTTGATTACCACGACGAAATTTAAGGTCCCTGCCTACTGCGCCCTGAACGTTTAATCCGCCCCTAATTTAAATCGTACGCTATTTCGATCGAACAATACCCTGAAGGTAGAACGTTGAATGTCCAGGTAACAGATGTCATCTTTTAGGCTCAACGCAGATAGATGATATTGATTGGAATATTGGTAGGATTCTGCATTTTATAATGTTGGCGCATGTGAACAATAATATGTCAAAAATAATTTGTCTGACAATGAACGAACAACAAAACACGATGAATGGGAATGAAATGAATGTAGGTGAATGCAGGAAGAATATTAACAAGAAACTGTATGAATTGAATTATATGACCTGTAAATCTCATCAACCTATTATATAGCATAAGTAGAGACAAAACCTAAGTACCAAATGAAGTGGGAAATCTCAGAATGATTCAGAAAATGCCAAATGCTTCCAATATTATGTTGTGAAATCATTTAATAGCGAATCTAAAATTCCTACAAGTGAAATTGCAATACTCAAGTTATGTATTTTCCGTAAGAATTTAGCGTTTTCGATAAAAGTCCCCCAAATTGAATTGAATGAAAATTGCCCTCCTCTGTCTAATACGTTCTATCCACCTCATAATAGACGATATTCAATTGATTTGGAAAAAAATACTTTAAAATGGAAGAAATTCCCGAAACTAAATTCAATGTGTATTTGTGATATTTTCCGAAACTAAATTCAATGTGTACTTTTTATATTTCCCGAAACGAAATTCAATGTGTTTTTGTAATATTTCCTAAGGTAGATCAGGCATTTCCATGAAGAGCCAGCGAATCCCCCCTAGAAACAAACATACCTAGACCGTGTCCCTAAACTGAGACGTGGATGACCGCGGACTTTTCAGATCCGGCTTACAAACCTCCCGGAAAAGGTACTTGACCCTCGTAAGAGTAACGTTGTACATCAGAAGACCGTCGACCGTCATAAGCCATAATCTACCTTGGAAATTTCGACGTGGTCCCATCGCGTCATTGGATGCACGAAATTAGTGATTTTCAGTTACTTAACCCCCCATGAAAAATTTGGAAAATGGGATACCACGCCGAGGCGCACCCCCGGTATTGCTATATAATGCGATACGGTTATCGTCGAATGCATTTTTCATGTAATCATTATTGAAATCGTATCAAGTTGTTTTTGCTCAATCAAGGATAGCATTCTCACGGAAATTGGTTCGCTCAAAAATATCTGCAATTTTCGAAGCTCGGCAGCCACCATTGTCTCACTGATCACAACGCAATTCAGAAGTCCGGCTCCGAAATACGTGATTAAGCTACAAGACGGTCTTCTCATTTCGACAGAAGATGTACATCGACCCTTAACCTCTCGTTCTCCACCGTCGACCACATTTCAAGAAGAAATATGTTGGTGTAGTAAATTGAGATGAAAACTTGACGAACCTAACAAATCCTGCATTAATCATGAGCTCGAAAAGTTCTTCTCAAAGCCATTTTTGGCATTTGTCTATAAGTGAGTTCTGATATCGATGACCGATTCAAGCCATGGATGCTGCTGAAATTTCAGAACTTTGCGGATTCTTGTTGGGGTAAGCCGATTCTCAGAGCCCCCTTCGAATTCCGATAGTGGATGTTATACTTCTTTTTAGGGCTCCAAATGGTCATCAACTTGGCATTCTGGTGAGAAACTACTCGTGGTGTTCGAGTTTTGGAATTGATATGGGCAGGACATAAAAGAAGGTCTTTGTGCAAGTCATGCGATATTCTACAGGATACTCAAGATCCTCCCCTGAAATATATCCTTCCGGAGTATCATCTGCAATTTATGAAATGTCGATAAAGGGGTCAAATCATTCGAAACCACTTTGAGATAAATATCGTGACATAGCCCAGCCATATTGATTAATATTACCGAAATACATGGGAAAGAATTCAAACAACTCTCGCGAGACATAATCGGCGATGTATTCATTGCTCGAATGTGCTCGACGAATTCCGCAAACTTGGCGAAGACCATCACAAATAACCCGTTCGATAACAGAAACATAAACATCTGCAGTTGTAAGACGCCCCCTTCATGCTTTGCGGGTTTCAATATCGCATTCCACGTACCACCAGGCGAAGTCGAAAAATAATGTGCAGAATCCAACCCTTGACTCATCAGACAACTGGCTCGACTTTGCTCGAAGACATGCCAACTAGAGAATATCAGTTTTCATGTAAGGGTTATAGCATTCACCCAAAACTTGGCAGTAAAATTTATTCGACACGAGCTGGGCTCCCTCGTATTTTCTAGTAGGACATTTCTCTCCTCCCAATATACCGTAGAATGCCTCAAGAAGGCGATAAAGAAAATCAACCGAACCGTCCGATAGAATCCATATAATCTGACGGCATTAACCCTCCTTGAGTGAGAAGATTCGGCGTGTTCCTCCTGTTTCTTCGAGAAATCGAGATTCAAAGTTAGGAAACTCCCTCAAAGAGGATTCCAGTTGATCGAAAGAGGAAGTCACGAATCGATAGGTATCAATGAATCGAAAATTGATTCGACAAATGTCACAATATTTGGTGAAGCTCAAATACTCTCCCTTCGTGATCGGCAGAAAATCAATAATCCTTCCATTCTGGTGACAACATCTTCTATGATGAAATGTGCAACATATCCAGACAAGGTGTGAAATACCACAGGTATGGTACGCCTATCCTTCTAATTGATATCTCATTCTTCTTGTACTGCTTCACGGTGATCATTTTCGGGAATGAGACGATGACGATCTCGTACCTTCTCATCTTCAGGCTTGGATCCTTTTACAGGGCAGTGGGTAACTTCTTAGAATTTAGATTTCCTCTGCTTCGTTATTTCGATGTCTCGGGGATAATGGAAAACAGCTTCAACTTGTTGGGAAACTTGCTCAACTCTAGCACGCCCTTTCGTACAATCAAGACCACGATGAGAATGGTGGAAACTCCTGGAATCATCATAAGATCATTTTGCTTAGTATCTGACAACGGCAGTCTTCGGTTCTTGAGGAATATTTCCAGTGTATTTTGGCACCGATAGCCTCTCTCGATCGGCATTGATGATGCAAGAGAGCCTTTTTCTCGTTCTGATCATTTCGAAGTTCCTGTTTATCATACCCTTTTCCAGGCACTTTCTTTGCGGTTTCATTTATTTCACTGTTGTCTTTAGAGTGATTTTCAAGTTGCTCCTTCGACAGAAAATATTAGAGACATCTTTCACATTATGAACTTCTCATGCTCTTCTTGTCCTTATTGTTTTGATCCGACGAGACAAATTTTCGATCCATTCCTGGTGGCATCGAACTGGAGCATCTGCTTCTGTGTAGTGTTCCTGAGTTATCAACAAGTTTGACTTGTCTTTCCATCTTTGTTTCGGTTGAGTAGGTTAGGTAAGGTTGTCGAAGGTTTTTCTTCTTCAGAATACTAACGTTGGCGGATTTCTGGATCTGTTTTTCAAACTTCGGGTTTGCCTCATTACGATTGGGAACAGGCTGTGTTCCGTTCAACTTTCTAACTTTGGAATAACGAGGATACTTGGTGGTTCGTCGAAGATCCTCCTCGACAGGATACAAGGCTGAAATCACAGTCTAACAGGAGTCATCTTCGTTCTTTGCGTTGATACAACCTCCCTCCTGTTGAATCCCATGGAGCAGCTCAATGCAAGACGATCCGAGACGAGGTGTGAACCTATTTATATGATTAACTCCAAAGGTTGTTTACTTGCTCAGAGCCCGTCCTTCATCTCTCTCTTGAAATTCTCCGAGATACTTCGAAATAGGAACGAGCACATCATTATCGGACCATTCTGCAGCATTCGCAACTCTACATATCGCAGAATCTGAAGTTTGGGAATATCCAAATTTCTCCAGTTTCTGGATCGTTCCATGATTTCAAAGTTTCCACGAAATAACATATTCACTTCGACAGTTTCATGAATTCTCGGAGCGGTTCTGAATGAACCGTCGAAAAATTGATTCACAGTTCATTAGGGAATCTCGGGGATCTTTATTGCTACAGGCTGTTCATTTATTCCGTTCTAGTGCGATAATCAAATGTTGCAGCAGAGTCATCCCAATGGTTCTGTCTGGAGCTGTCTCTTTTCGACTGGTATATTAAGCACCTCCGCGAGAATTCGATTTCAATTGTGCTCGATGAGTTTTACGGTTGCAGTTTAAGATATTGGTGACTGGATACCAAAAAGGAAAAAAAAAGATAAGGGACTGCGCACATGAGAGAATGGGATTGGACATAATATTTAGGGAGGGCAGAGAAAGATCACCAGAGGTAGGAAAAATCAGGGTGGATGAAGGATTGTGAATTCGTACTAAGACGGTTGAAAAAAGGGTGGGAATTCCCGATCGGACAACATAAGAAATTACTGAATACACTGAACCATATTGAAACTCATGGAGCACGATTAAAATTGAATTATCGCGGAGGTGCCGAGTACACAAGTTGACAAGAGACAGCTCCAGACAGAATTGATTGGGATGGCTCTCCTGCAGCATTCGACAATCAAGAGCAAGTATAATAAGCAGCTTGTAGCAAGTGGATCCCAAAGATTCCCTGATGAACTGTCAATCATTTCTCCGACGAAACATTCAGAACGCTCTGAAAAAACACGAATCTGTCAAAGTGAATGTGATATTAGTGAAAAAGTTGAAATCGTGAAAGCAGTCCAGCAACGAGAGAAATATGAACATTTCCAGACTGTCAGTTCTGCAACATATGAAGATGCGAATGTTACAGAATGCTCCGATGATGATGTACTGTTACCAATCTCGAAGTACTTCGAAAAACTTCCTGAGAAAGATCTTGGATTAGCTTTGTAGCAAGCAAATAACCTTGGAGTTAAAGTAAATAGGTTTACACTTCAACTCAGATCATCCCACAATGATCTACCCCTTGTGATTCAACAGAAGGGAGGTTGTATCAACGCAAAGAACGAAGATGACTCCTGTTGGACTGCGATTTCAGCCTTGTATCCTGTCGAGGAGGATCTTCGACGAACCACCAAGTATCCTCGTTATTCCAAAGTTAGAAAGTTGAACGGAACACAGCCTGTTCCCAATCGTAATGAGGCAAACCCGAAGTTTGAAAAACAGATCCAGAAATCCGCCAACGTTAGTATTCTGAAGAAGAAAAACCTTCGACAACCTTACCTAACCTACTCAACCAAAAGAAAGATGGAAAGACACGTAAAACTTGTTGATAACTCAGGAACACTACACAGACGTAGATGCTCCAGTTCGATGCCACCAGGAATAGATCGAAAATTTGTCTCCTCGGTATCAAAACAATAAAGACAAGAAGAGCATGAGAAGTTCATAATGTGAAAGATGTCTCTGATATTTTCTATCGAAGGAGCAACTTGAAAATCACTCGGAAGACAACAGTAAAATAAGTGAAACCGCAAAGAAAGTGCCTGGAAAAAGGGTATAATATACAGGAACTTCAAAATGATCAGAACGAGAAAAAGGCTCCCTTGCATCATCAATGCCGATCGAGAGAGGCTATCGGTGCCAAAATACACTGGAAATATTCCTCAAGAATCCAAGACTGCCGTTGTCAGATACTAAGCAAAATGATCTTATGATGATTCCAGGAGTTTCCACCATTCTCATCGTGGTCTTGATTGTACGAAATGGCGTGCTAAAGTTGAGCAAATTTCCCAACAAGTTGAAGCTGTTTTCCATTATCCCCGAGACATCGAAATAAGGCAGCAGAGGAAATCTAAATTCTAAGAAGTTACCCACTGCCCTGTAAAAGTGATCCAAGCCTGAAGATGAGAAGGTACGAGATCGTCATCGTCTCATTCCCGAAAATGATCACCGTGAAACAGTACAAGAAGAATGAGATATCAATTAGAAGGATAGGCGTACCATACCTGTGGTATTTCACACCTTGTCTGGATATGTTGCACATTTCATCATAGAAGATGTTGTCACCAGAATGGAAGGATTATTGATTTTCTGCCGATCACGAAGGGAGAGTATTTGAGCTTCACCAAATATTGTGACATTTGTCGAATCAATTTTCGATTCATTGATACCTTTCGATTCAAGGCTTCTTCTTCAGATCAACTGGTTTCCCGCTTGAAGAAGTTCTCGAACTTCAAACCTAAATTTCCTGAAGAAACAGAAGGAACACGATAAATCTTCTCACGCAAAAAAGGCTAATGCCTCACGATTATATTGACTCGATTGGGCGGTTCGATGGATCGTCTCTGCCGCCATTAGGGACATTCTACGGCACACTGGAATTTGAAAATGCCCCAGTAGAAAATACAGGAGTGCTACGCTCGTGTGGAACGAATTCCAATGCAAAATCTTGGTTGAGTACTAAGACCTTCACATGAGAACTGATACTCTTACGTTGGCATGTATTCGAGTAAAGTCGATCCAGTTGTCCGATAAATCACGAGTCAGATTCGGTACATTACTTCACATCCCCAGGTGATAAATGGGATGGGATGTTGAAACAAACAAAACAAGAGCTAGAGCTTCTCACAGATGTAGACATTTATGTTTCTGTTCGTCGAACGAAGAATTTATGATGACCTTAGTCAGGTTTGCGGAAAACTTCGAGCACATGCGAACAATCAACACCTCCCTGATTATGAATCAAAAGAGCTCGAAAACTGACCCATGTTATTCGATAGCAAAAATCAATATGGCTGGGCTATGTCACGATGTTTACCTCTCGGTGGTTTCGAATGATCGGAGCCCAAGATCGACATTTCATGAATCCCAGAGGAAGCTGCGAAAGGTTACATTTCAGAGTCAGATATTGAGTATCCTACAGAACAGCATGCTGTGTACAAAGATCTTCCCGTCTGCCCTGTCCATATCAAATCCAAAATTCGAACGCCATGTGTGACTTCTCCCCAGAATGCCAAGTTGATGACTATTTAGTGCCCAAAAAGAAAGCATATCATCCACTGTCGAAATCTGAAGCAGGCTTTGAGAAACTGGCTCGCTCCAACAACAATCCATAAAGTTTTGAAATTTCAACAGTCTCCATGTCGTGAATCCTTCATCGACCTCCAAACTCACCAATAGAAAATACCAAAAATGACCGCGAGAAGAACTTTTTCAAGAGCATGAATGATACAGAATTTGTAAGTTCAACAAACTTTCATTTCAATTCACTGCAAAAACATACATCCCCTTGCCATGTGAAAGAAGATGAAGAATGGGGGAAAAGGGCCAATGTACGTCTTCTGAAGAAATAGGAAGGCCGTCATGGAGCCGAAGCATGGATCTCAAAACCACACCTCGAAAATTACGTTGTGTTCGATGAGAGTTTGATGGTTGTGAGCCCCAAAAATTGCAGATGAATTTGAACTCACCCAAATCTGTGGGAAGACAATCCCAGATTTAGCGAAAAACACTTCACATGACTTCCATAACGATCACATGTCAAATACATACAACGATAGTTGTATCGCATTATGTAGCGATACCGATTTATAATATATGATAAGAGAAATGTGAATGATAAAAAAAGAAATTGAAATTGAAAAAAAAAAGAAATTGTTTATTACGCCGACGAGCAACTTAAATCGAACGCTTCCGCGTTCATAACTAAACCCGATTTTGAACTTTGTAAAAATATACCGATTAAAAAAATTTAAATTTAAAATTTCTTATAATGAAATTGAAAGAACAAAGTAAAAAGTTACGCGAAAGCTTTGCGAGAGCGCTAGATCCGTTGCCGAAAAAAAGTCCGCAGTGAAATATATTTAAAATTTGAATCGCCCGCTTCGATTTAACTTAATTCCCGACCGAACACGACTTGAACTCTAAATTAAACCTACCCGACACCGAACGAGTGAGATATAAGAAGGGAGGAAAAGGATCCGACAACCCCCCGGTGGTGGGACGAAGTCGGAGCTCGCGTGGGCATTGGTGTAACGAGAGGGGGAAGGGTTATTCGGGACGTAACCCCCCTCCATTGAAAACAAAAATTTGGAAAAAAACTACGAATAAAAATTTTAAAAAATATTTAATTGAACGGTGGGGTGAACCCTCATGACTCAACTCTAGTTACGCCAATGTCCTTGGGGCAGGGGCGCGTCCCTGAAGTAGACCTGTCCTTGCTGAGGCAGCAAGAAGTGTCTACCCGCTACCCGCTCTAGATCATCATACACATAAATGAAGAGTTAAGGAAGGTGAAAATACATGTTGACTACAAGAAGGTAGAGAAAAAATGGAGCATATTATCGACTGACCAGTTTCACCACCAATCGAGAGGAATCTGTAGAAGAAATAAGGGTAGATTCTTCCCCAATTAACTCACTTCTTTGAATGATATGACCTGTAAATCCCATCAACCTATTATAAAGCATAAGTAGAGACAAAACCTAAGTACCAAATGAAGTGGGAAATCTCAGAATGATTCAGAAAATGCCAAATGCTTCCAATATTATGTTGTGAAATCATTTAATAGCGAATCTAAAATTCCTACAAGTGAAATTGCAATACTCAAGTTATGTATTTTCCGTTAGAAATTCAGAGTACTTTTAATATTTCCCGAAACTAAATTCAATGTGTATTTGTAATATTTACCGAAACTAAATTCAATGTAAACTTTTAATATTTCCCGAAACTAAATTCAATGTGTATTTGTAATATTTCCCGAAACTAAATTCAATGTGTACTTTTAATATTTCCCGAAACGAAATTCAATGTGTTTTTGTAATATTTCCTAAGGTAGATCAGGCATTTCCATGAAGAGCCAGCGAATCCCCCCTAGAAACAAACATACCTAGACCGTGTCCCTAAACTGAGACGTGGATGACCGCGGACTTTTCAGATCCGGCTTACAAACCTCCCGGAAAAGGTACTTGACCCTCGTAAGAGTAACGTTGTACATCAGAAGACCGTCGACCGTCATAAGCCATAATCTACCTTGGAAATTTCGACGTGGTCCCATCGCGTCATTGGATGCACGAAATTAGTGATTTTCAGTTACTTAACCCCCATGAAAAATTTGGAAAATGGGATACCACGCCGAGGCGCACCCCCGGTATTGCTATATAATGCGATACGGTTTATCGTCGAATGCATTTTTCATGTAATCATTATTGAAATCGTATCAAGTTGTTTTTGCTCAATCAAGGACAGCATTCTCACGGAAATTGGTTCGCTCAAAAATATCTGCAATTTTCGAAGCTCGGCAGCCACCATTGTCTCACTGATCACAACGCAATTCAGAAGTCCGGCTCCGAAATACGTGATTAAGCTACAAGACGGTCTTCTCATTTCGACAGAAGATGTACATCGACCCTTAACCTCTCGTTCTCCACCGTCGACCACATTTCAAGAAGAAATATGTTGGTGTAGTAAATTGAGATGAAAACTTGACGAATCTAACAAATCCAGCATTAATCATGAGCTCGAAAAGTTCTTCTCAAAGCCATTTTTGGCATTTGTCTATAAGTGAGTTCTGATATCGATGACCGATTCAAGCCATGGATGCTGCTAAAATTTCAGAACTTTGCGGATTCTTGTTGGGGTAAGCCGATTCTCAGAGCCCCTTCGAATTCCGATAGTGGATGTTATACTTCTTTTTAGGGCTCCAAATGGTCATCAACTTGGCATTCTGGTGAGAAACTACTCGTGGTGTTCGAGTTTTGGAATTGATATGGGCAGGACATAAAAGAAGGTCTTTGTGCAAGTCATGCGATATTCTACAGGATACTCAAGATCCTCCCCTGAAATATATCCTTCCGGAGTATCATCTGCAATTTATGAAATGTCGATAAAGGGGTCAAATCATTCGAAACCACTTTGAGATAAATATCGTGACATAGCCCAGCCATATTGATTAATATTACCGAAATACATGGGAAAGAATTCAAACAACTCTCGCGAGACATAATCGGCGATGTATTCATTGCTCGAATGTGCTCGACGAATTCCGCAAACTTGGCGAAGACCATCACAAATAACCCGTTCGATAACAGAAACATAAACATCTGCAGTTGTAAGACGCCCCCTTCATGCTTTGCGGGTTTCAATATCGCATTCCACGTACCACCAGGCGAAGTCGAAAAATAATGTGCAGAATCCAACCCTTGACTCATCAGACAACTGGCTCGACTTTGCTCGAAGACATGCCAACTAGAGAATATCAGTTTTCATGTAAGGGTTATAGCATTCACCCAAAACTTGGCAGTAAAATTTATTCGACACGAGCTGGGCTCCCTCGTATTTTCTAGTAGGACATTTCTCTCCTCCCAATATACCGTAGAATGCCTCAAGAAGGCGATAAAGAAAATCAACCGAACCGTCCGATAGAATCCATATAATCTGACGGCATTAACCCTCCTTGAGTGAGAAGATTCGGCGTGTTCCTCCTGTTTCTTCGAGAAATCGAGATTCAAAGTTAGGAAACTCCCTCAAAGAGGATTCCAGTTGATCGAAAGAGGAAGTCACGAATCGATAGGTATCAATGAATCGAAAATTGATTCGACAAATGTCACAATATTTGGTGAAGCTCAAATACTCTCCCTTCGTGATCGGCAGAAAATCAATAATCCTTCCATTCTGGTGACAACATCTTCTATGATGAAATGTGCAACATATCCAGACAAGGTGTGAAATACCACAGGTATGGTACTATCCTATCCTTCTTAATTGATATCTCATTCTTCTTGTACTGCTTCACGGTGATCATTTTCGGGAATGAGACGATGACGATCTCGTACCTTCTCATCTTCAGGCTTGGATCACTTTTACAGGGCAGTGGGTAACTTCTTAGAATTTAGATTTCCTCTGCTTCGTTATTTCGATGTCTCGGGGATAATGGAAAACAGCTTCAACTTGTTGGGAAACTTGCTCAACTCTAGCACGCCCTTTCGTACAATCAAGACCACGATGAGAATGGTGGAAACTCCTGGAATCATCATAAGATCATTTTGCTTAGTATCTGACAACGGCAGTCTTCGGTTCTTGAGGAATATTTCCAGTGTATTTTGGCACCGATAGCCTCTCTCGATCGGCATTGATGATGCAAGAGAGCCTTTTTCTCGTTCTGATCATTTCGAAGTTCCTGTTTATCATACCCTTTTTCCAGGCACTTTCTTTGCGGTTTCATTTATTTCACTGTTGTCTTTAGAGTGATTTTCAAGTTGCTCCTTCGACAGAAAATATTAGAGACATCTTTCACATTATGAACTTCTCATGCTCTTCTTGTCCTTATTGTTTTGATTCGACGAGACAAATTTTCGATCCATTCCTGGTGGCATCGAACTGGAGCATCTGCTTCTGTGTAGTGTTCCTGAGTTATCAACAAGTTTGACTTGTCTTTCCATCTTTGTTTCGGTTGAGTAGGTTAGGTAAGGTTGTCGAAGGTTTTTCTTCTTCAGAATACTAACGTTGGCGGATTTCTGGATCTGTTTTTCAAACTTCGGGTTTGCCTCATTACGATTGGGAACAGGCTGTGTTCCGTTCAACTTTCTAACTTTGGAATAACGAGGATACTTGGTGGTTCGTCGAAGATCCTCCTCGACAGGATACAAGGCTGAAATCACAGTCTAACAGGAGTCATCTTCGTTCTTTGCGTTGATACAACCTCCCTCCTGTTGAATCCCATGGAGCAGCTCAATGCAAGACGATCCGAGACGAGGTGTGAACCTATTTATATGATTAACTCCAAAGGTTGTTTACTTGCTCAGAGCCCGTCCTTCATCTCTCTCTTGAAATTCTCCGAGATACTTCGAAATAGGAACGAGCACATCATTATCGGACCATTCTGCAGCATTCGCAACTCTACATATCGCAGAATCTGAAGTTTGGGAATATCCAAATTTCTCCAGTTTCTGGATCGTTCCATGATTTCAAAGTTTCCACGAAATAACATATTCACTTCGACAGTTTCATGAATTCTCGGAGCGGTTCTGAATGAACCGTCGAAAAATTGATTCACAGTTCATTAGGGAATCTCGGGGATCTTTATTGCTACAGGCTGTTCATTTATTCCGTTCTAGTGCGATAATCAAATGTTGCAGCAGAGTCATCCCAATGGTTCTGTCTGGAGCTGTCTCTTTTCGACTGGTATATTAAGCACCTCCGCGAGAATTCGATTTCAATTGTGCTCGATGAGTTTTACGGTTGCAGTTTAAGATATTGGTGACTGGATACCAAAAAGGAAAAAAAAAGATAAGGGACTGCGCACATGAGAGAATGGGATTGGACATAATATTTAGGGAGGGCAGAGAAAGATCACCCAGAGGTAGGAACAATCAGGGTGGATGAAGGATTGTGAATTCGTACTAAGACGGTTGAAAAAAGGGTGGGAATTCCCGATCGGACAACATAAGAAATTACTGAATACACTGAACCATATTGAAACTCATGGAGCACGATTAAAATTGAATTATCGCGGAGGTGCCGAGTACACAAGTTGACAAGAGACAGCTCCAGACAGAATTGATTGGGATGGCTCTCCTGCAGCATTCGACAATCAAGAGCAAGTATAATAAGCAGCTTGTAGCAAGTGGATCCCAAAGATTCCCTGATGAACTGTGAATCATTTCTCCGACGAAACATTCAGAACGCTCTGAAAAAACACGAATCTGTCAAAGTGAATGTGATATTAGTGAAAAAGTTGAAATCGTGAAAGCAGTCCAGCAACGAGAGAAATATGAACATTTCCAGACTGTCAGTTCTGCAACATATGAAGATGCGAATGTTACAGAATGCTCCGATGATGATGCACTGTTACCAATCTCGAAGTACTTCGAAAAACTTCCTGAGAAAGATCTTGGATTAGCTTTGTAGCAAGCAAATAACCTTGGAGTTAAAGTAAATAGGTTTACACTTCAACTCAGATCATCCCACAATGATCTACCCCTTGTGATTCAACAGAAGGGAGGTTGTATCAACGCAAAGAACGAAGATGACTCCTGTTGGACTGCGATTTCAGCCTTGTATCCTGTCGAGGAGGATCTTCGACGAACCACCAAGTATCCTCGTTATTCCAAAGTTAGAAAGTTGAACGGAACACAGCCTGTTCCCAATCGTAATGAGGCAAACCCGAAGTTTGAAAAACAGATCCAGAAATCCGCCAACGTTAGTATTCTGAAGAAGAAAAACCTTCGACAACCTTACCTAACCTACTCAACCAAAAGAAAGATGGAAAGACACGTAAAACTTGTTGATAACTCAGGAACACTACACAGACGTAGATGCTCCAGTTCGATGCCACCAGGAATAGATCGAAAATTTGTCTCCTCGGTATCAAAACAATAAAGACAAGAAGAGCATGAGAAGTTCATAATGTGAAAGATGTCTCTGATATTTTCTATCGAAGGAGCAACTTGAAAATCACTCGGAAGACAACAGTAAAATAAATGAAACCGCAAAGAAAGTGCCTGGAAAAAGGGTATGATATACAGGAACTTCAAAATGATCAGAACGAGAAAAAGGCTCCCTTGCATCATCAATGCCGATCGAGAGAGGCTATCGGTGCCAAAATACACTGGAAATATTCCTCAAGAATCCAAGACTGCCGTTGTCAGATACTAAGCAAAATGATCTTATGATGATTCCAGGAGTTTCCACCATTCTCATCGTGGTCTTGATTGTACGAAATGGCGTGCTAAAGTTGAGCAAGTTTCCCAAAAAGTTGAAGCTGTTTTCCATTATCCCCGAGACATCGAAATAACGCAGCAGAGGAAATCTAATTTCTAAGAAGTTACCCACTGCCCTGTAAAAGTGATCCAAGCCTGAAGATGAGAAGGTACGAGATCGTCATCGTCTCATTCCCGAAAATGATCACCGTGAAACAGTACAAGAAGAATGAGATATCAATTAGAAGGATAGGCGTACCATACCTGTGGTATTTCACACCTTGTCTGGATATGTTGCACATTTCATCATAGAAGATGTTGTCACCAGAATGGAAGGATTATTGATTTTCTGCCGATCACGAAAGGGAGAGTATTTGAGCTTCACCAAATATTGTGACATTTGTCGAATCATTTTTCGATTCATTGATACCTTTCGATTCAAGGCTTCTTCTTCAGATCTACTGGTTTCCCCCTTGAAGAAGTTCTCGAACTTCAAACCTAAATTTCCTGAAGAAACAGAAGGAACACGATAAATCTTCTCACGCAAAAAAGGCTAATGCCTCACGATTATATTGACTCGATTGGGCGGTTCGATGGATCGTCTCTGCCGCCATTAGGGACATTCTACGGCACACTGGAATTTGAAAATGCCCCAGTAGAAAATACAGGAGTGCTACGCTCGTGTGGAACGAATTCCAATGCAAAATCTTGGTTGAGTACTAAGACCTTCACATGAGAACTGATACTCTTACGTTGGCATGTATTCGAGTAAAGTCGATCCAGTTGTCCGATAAATCACGAGTCAGATTCGGTACATTACTTCACATCCCCAGGTGATAAATGGGATGGGATGTTGAAACAAACAAAACAAGAGCTAGAGCTTCTCACAGATGTAGACATTTATGTTTCTGTTCGTCGAACGAAGAATTTATGATGACCTTAGTCAGGTTTGCGGAAAACTTCGAGCACATGCGAACAATCAACACCTCCCTGATTATGAATCAAAAGAGCTCGAAAACTGACCCATGTTATTCGATAGCAAAAATCAATATGGCTGGGCTATGTCACGATGTTTACCTCTCGGTGGTTTCGAATGATCGGAGCCCAAGATCGACATTTCATGAATCCCAGAGGAAGCTGCGAAAGGTTACATTTCAGAGTCAGATATTGAGTATCCTACAGAACAGCATGCTGTGTACAAAGATCTTCCCGTCTGCCCTGTCCATATCAAATCCAAAATTCGAACGCCATGTGTGACTTCTCCCCAGAATGCCAAGTTGATGACTATTTAGTGCCCAAAAAGAAAGCATATCATCCACTGTCGAAATCTGAAGCAGGCTTTGAGAAACTGGCTCGCTCCAACAACAATCCATAAAGTTTTGAAATTTCAACAGTCTCCATGTCGTGAATCCTTCATCGACCTCCAAACTCACCAATAGAAAATACCAAAAATGACCGCGAGAAGAACTTTTTCAAGAGCATGAATGATACAGAATTTGTAAGTTCAACAAACTTTCATTTCAATTCACTGCAAAAACATACATCCCCTTGCCATGTGAAAGAAGATGAAGAATGGGGGAAAAGGGCCAATGTACGTCTTCTGAAGAAATAGGAAGGCCGTCATGGAGCCGAAGCATGGATCTCAAAACCACACCTCGAAAATTACGTTGTGTTCGATGAGAGTTTGATGGTTGTGAGCCCCAAAAATTGCAGATGAATTTGAACTCACCCAAATCTGTGGGAAAGACAATCCCAGATTTAGCGAAAAACACTTCACATGACTTCCATAACGATCACATGTCAAATACATACAACGATAGTTGTATCGCATTATGTAGCGATACCGATTTATAATATATGATAAGAGAAATGTGAATGATAAAAAAAGAAATTGAAATTGAAAAAAAAAAAGAAATTGTTTATTACGCCGACGAGCAACTTAAATCGAACGCTTCCGCGTTCATAACTAAACCCGATTTTGAACTTTGTAAAAATATACCGATTAAAAAAATTTAAATTTAAAATTTCTTATAATGAAATTGAAAGAACAAAGTAAAAGTTACGCGAAAGCTTTGCGAGAGCGCTAGATCCGTTGCCGAAAAAAAGTCCGCAGTGAATATATTTAAAATTTGAATCGCCCGCTTCGATTTAACTTATTCCCGACCGAACACGACTTGAACTCTAAATTAAACCTACCCGACACGAACGAGTGAGATATAAGAAGGGAGGAAAAGGATCCGACAAACCCCCGGTGGTGGGACGAAGTCGGAGCTCGCGTGGGCATTGGTGTAACGAGAGGGGGAAGGGTTATTCGGGACGTAACCCCCCTCCATTGAAAACAAAAATTTGGAAAAAAACTACGAATAAAAATTTTAAAAAATATTTAATTGAACGGTGGGGTGAACCCTCATGACTCAACTCTAGTTACGCCAATGTCCTTGGGGCAGGGGCGCGTCCCTGAAGTAGACCTGTCCTTGCTGAGGCAGCAAGAAGTGTCTACCCGCTACCCGCTCTAGATCATCATACACATAAATGAAGAGTTAAGGAAGGTGAAAATACATGTTGACTACAAGAAGGTAGAGAAAAAATGGAGCATATTATCGACTGACCAGTTTCACCACCAATCGAGAGGAATCTGTAGAAGAAATAAGGGTAGATTCTTCCCCAATTAACTCACTTCTTTGAATGATATGACCTGTAAATCCCATCAACCTATTATAAAGCATAAGTAGAGACAAAACCTAAGTACCAAATGAAGTGGGAAATCTCAGAATGATTCAGAAAATGCCAAATGCTTCCAATATTATGTTGTGAAATCATTTAATAGCGAATCTAAAATTCCTACAGTGAAATTTGCAATACTCAAGTTATGTATTTTCCGTTAGAATTCAGAGTAATTTTAATATTTCCCGAAACTAAATTCAATGTGTATTTGTAATATTTACCGAAACTAAAATTCAATGTAAACTTTTAATATTTCCCGAAACTAAATTCAATGTGTATTTGTAATATTTCCCGAAACTAAATTCAATGTGTACTTTTAATATTTCCCGAAACGAAATTCAATGTGTTTTTGTAATATTTCCTAAGGTAGATCAGGCATTTCCATGAAGAGCCAGCGAATCCCCCTAGAAACAAACATACCTAGACCGTGTCCCTAAACTGAGACGTGGATGACCGCGGACTTTTCAGATCCGGCTTACAAACCTCCCGGAAAAGGTACTTGACCCTCGTAAGAGTAACGTTGTACATCAGAAGACCGTCGACCGTCATAAGCCATAATCTACCTTGGAAATTTCGACGTGGTCCCATCGCGTCATTGGATGCACGAAATTAGTGATTTTCAGTTACTTAACCCCCCATGAAAAATTTGGAAAATGGGATACCACGCCGAGGCGCACCCCGGTATTGCTATATAATGCGATACGGTTATCGTCGAATGCATTTTTCATGTAATCATTATTGAAATCGTATCAAGTTGTTTTTGCTCAATCAAGGACAGCATTCTCACGGAAATTGGTTCGCTCAAAAATATCTGCAATTTTCGAAGCTCGGCAGCCACCATTGTCTCACTGATCACAACGCAATTCAGAAGTCCGGCTCCGAAATACGTGATTAAGCTACAAGACGGTCTTCTCATTTCGACAGAAGATGTACATCGACCCTTAACCTCTCGTTCTCCACCGTCGACCACATTTCAAGAAGAAATATGTTGGTGTAGTAAATTGAGATGAAAACTTGACGAACCTAACAAATCCAGCATTAATCATGAGCTCGAAAAGTTCTTCTCAAAGCCATTTTTGGCATTTGTCTATAAGTGAGTTCTGATATCGATGACCGATTCAAGCCATGGATGCTGCTAAAATTTCAGAACTTTGCGGATTCTTGTTGGGGTAAGCCGATTCTCAGAGCCCCCTTCGAATTCCGATAGTGGATGTTATACTTCTTTTTAGGGCTCCAAATGGTCATCAACTTGGCATTCTGGTGAGAAACTACTCGTGGTGTTCGAGTTTTGGAATTGATATGGCAGGACATAAAAGAAGGTCTTTGTGCAAGTCATGCGATATGCAGAAGATCATAATACATACTCAAGATCCTCCCCTGAAATATATCCTTCCGGAGTATCATCTGCAATTTATGAAATGTCGATAAAGGGGTCAAATCATTCGAAACCACTTTGAGATAAATATCGTGACATAGCCCAGCCATATTGATTAATATTACCGAAATACATGGGAAAGAATTCAAACAACTCTCGCGAGACATAATCGGCGATGTATTCATTGCTCGAATGTGCTCGACGAATTCCGCAAACTTGGCGAAGACCATCACAAATAACCCGTTCGATAACAGAAACATAAACATCTGCAGTTGTAAGACGCCCCCTTCATGCTTTGCGGGTTTCAATATCGCATTCCACGTACCACCAGGCGAAGTCGAAAAATAATGTGCAGAATCCAACCCTTGACTCATCAGACAACTGGCTCGACTTTGCTCGAAGACATGCCAACTAGAGAATATCAGTTTTCATGTAAGGGTTATAGCATTCACCCAAAACTTGGCAGTAAAATTTATTCGACACGAGCTGGGCTCCCTCGTATTTTCTAGTAGGACATTTCTCTCCTCCCAATATACCGTAGAATGCCTCAAGAAGGCGATAAAGAAAATCAACCGAACCGTCCGATAGAATCCATATAATCTGACGGCATTAACCCTCCTTGAGTGAGAAGATTCGGCGTGTTCCTCCTGTTTCTTCAAGAAATCGAGATTCAAAGTTAGGAAACTCCCTCAAAGAGGATTCCAGTTGATCGAAAGAGGAAGTCACGAATCGATAGGTATCAATGAATCGAAAATTGATTCGACAAATGTCACAATATTTGGTGAAGCTCAAATACTCTCCCTTCGTGATCGGCAGAAAATCAATAATCCTTCCATTCTGGTGACAACATCTTCTATGATGAAATGTGCAACATATCCAGACAAGGTGTGAAATACCACAGGTATGGTACGCCTATCCTTCTAATTGATATCTCATTCTTCTTGTACTGCTTCACGGTGATCATTTTCGGGAATGAGACGATGACGATCTCGTACCTTCTCATCTTCAGGCTTGGATCCTTTTACAGGGCAGTGGGTAACTTCTTAGAATTTAGATTTCCTCTGCTTCGTTATTTCGATGTCTCGGGGATAATGGAAAACAGCTTCAACTTGTTGGGAAACTTGCTCAACTCTAGCACGCCCTTTCGTACAATCAAGACCACGATGAGAATGGTGGAAACTCCTGGAATCATCATAAGATCATTTTGCTTAGTATCTGACAACGGCAGTCTTCGGTTCTTGAGGAATATTTCCAGTGTATTTTGGCACCGATAGCCTCTCTCGATCGGCATTGATGATGCAAGAGAGCCTTTTTCTCGTTCTGATCATTTCGAAGTTCCTGTATATCATACCCTTTTTCCAGGCACTTTCTTTGCGGTTTCATTTATTTCACTGTTGTCTTTAGAGTGATTTTCAAGTTGCTCCTTCGACAGAAAATATCAGAGACATCTTTCACATTATGAACTTCTCATGCTCTTCTTGTCCTTGTTGTTTTGATACCGACGAGACAAATTTTCGATCTATTCCTGGTGGCATCGAACTGGAGCATCTGCTTCTGTGTAGTGTTCCTGAGTTATCAACAAGTTTGACTTGTCTTTCATCTTTGTTTCGGTTGAGTAGGTTAGGTAAGGTTGTCGAAGGTTTTTCTTCTTCAGAATACTAACGTTGGCGGATTTCTGGATCTGTTTTTCAAACTTCGGGTTTGCCTCATTACGATTGGGAACAGGCTGTGTTCCGTTCAACTTTCTAACTTTGGAATAACGAGGATACTTGGTGGTTCGTCGAAGATCCTCCTCGACAGGATACAAGGCTGAAATCACAGTCTAACAGGAGTCATCTTCGTTCTTTGCGTTGATACAACCTCCCTCCTGTTGAATCCCATGGAGCAGCTCAATGCAAGACGATCCGAGACGAGGTGTGAACCTATTTATATGATTAACTCCAAAGGTTGTTTACTTGCTCAGAGCCCGTCCTTCATCTCTCTCTTGAAATTCTCCGAAATACTTCGAAATAGGAACGAGCACATCATTATCGGACCATTCTGCAGCATTCGCAACTCTACATATCGCAGAATCTGAAGTTTGGGAATATCCAAATTTCTCCAGTTTCTGGATCGTTCCATGATTTCAAAGTTTCCACGAAATAACATATTCACTTCGACAGTTTCATGAATTCTCGGAGCGGTTCTGAATGAACCGTCGAAAAATTGATTCACAGTTCATTAGGGAATCTCGGGGATCTTTATTGCTACAGGCTGTTCATTTATTCCGTTCTAGTGCGATAATCAAATGTTGCAGCAGAGTCATCCCAATGGTTCTGTCTGGAGCTGTCTCTTTTCGACTGGTATATTAAGCACCTCCGCGAGAATTCGATTTCAATTGTGCTCGATGAGTTTTACGGTTGCAGTTTAAGATATTGGTGACTGGATACCAAAAAGGAAAAAAAAAGATAAGGGACTGCGCACATGAGAGAATGGGATTGGACATAATATTTAGGGAGGGCAGAGAAAGATCACCCAGAGGTAGGAACAATCAGGGTGGATGAAGGATTGTGAATTCGTACTAAGACGGTTGAAAAAAGGGTGGGAATTCCCGATCGGACAACATAAGAAATTACTGAATACACTGAACCATATTGAAACTCATGGAGCACGATTAAAATTGAATTATCGCGGAGGTGCCGAGTACACAAGTTGACAAGAGACAGCTCCAGACAGAATTGATTGGGATGGCTCTCCTGCAGCATTCGACAATCAAGAACAAGTATAATGAGCAGCTTGTAGCAAGTGGATCCCAAAGATTCCCTGATGAACTGTGAATCATTTCTCCGACGAAACATGCAGAACGCTCTGAAAAAACACGAATCTGTCAAAGTGAATGTGATATTAGTGAAAAAGTTGAAATCGTGAAAGCAGTCCAGCAACGAGAGAAATATGAACATTTCCAGACTGTCAGTTCTGCAACATATGAAGATGCGAATGTTACAGAATGCTCCGATGATGATGCACTGTTACCAATCTCGAAGTACTTCGAAAAACTTCCTGAGAAAGATCTTGGATTAGCTTTGTAGCAAGCAAATAACCTTGGAGTTAAAGTAAATAGGTTTACACTTCAACTCAGATCATCCCACAATGATCTACCCCTTGTGATTCAACAGAAGGGAGGTTGTATCAACGCAAAGAACGAAGATGACTCCTGTTGGACTGCGATTTCAGCCTTGTATCCTGTCGAGGAGGATCTTCGACGAACCACCAAGTATCCTCGTTATTCCAAAGTTAGAAAGTTGAACGGAACACAGCCTGTTCCCAATCGTAATGAGGCAAACCCGAAGTTTGAAAAACAGATCCAGAAATCCGCCAACGTTAGTATTCTGAAGAAGAAAAACCTTCGACAACCTTACCTAACCTACTCAACCAAAAGAAAGATGGAAAGACACGTAAAACTTGTTGATAACTCAGGAACACTACACAGACGTAGATGCTCCAGTTCGATGCCACCAGGAATAGATCGAAAATTTGTCTCGTCGGTATCAAAACAATAAAGACAAGAAGAGCATGAGAAGTTCATAATGTGAAAGATGTCTCTGATATTTTCTATCGAAGGAGCAACTTGAAAATCACTCGGAAGACAACAGTAAAATAAGTGAAACCGCAAAGAAAGTGCCTGGAAAAAGGGTATGATATACAGGAACTTCAAAATGATCAGAACGAGAAAAAGGCTCCCTTGCATCATCAATGCCGATCGAGAGAGGCTATCGGTGCCAAAATACACTGGAAATATTCCTCAAGAACCCAAGACTGCCGTTGTCAGATACTAAGCAAAATGATCTTATGATGATTCCAGGAGTTTCCACCATTCTCATCGTGGTCTTGATTGTACGAAATGGCGTGCTAAAGTTGAGCAAATTTCCCAAAAAGTTGAAGCTGTTTTCCATTATCCCCGAGACATCGAAATAACGCAGAGGAAATCTAAATTCTAAGAAGTTACCCACTGCCCTGTAAAAGTGATCCAAGCCTGAAGATGAGAAGGTACGAGATCGTCATCGTCTCATTCCCGAAAATGATCACCGTGAAGCAGTACAAGAAGAATGAGATATCAATTAGAAGGATAGGCGTACCATACCTGTGGTATTTCACACCTTGTCTGGATATGTTGCACATTTCATCATAGAAGATGTTGTCACCAGAATGGAAGGATTATTGATTTTCTGCCGATCACGAAGGGAGAGTATTTGAGCTTCACCAAATATTGTGACATTTGTCGAATCAATTTTCGATTCATTGATACCTTTCGATTCAAGGCTTCTTCTTCAGATCTACTGGTTTCCCCCTTGAAGGAGTTCTCGAACTTCAAACCTAAATTTCCTGAAGAAACAGAAGGAACACGATAAATCTTCTTACGCAAAAAAGGCTAATGCCTCACGATTATATTGACTCGATTGGGCGGTTCGATGGATCGTCTCTGCCGCCATTAGGGACATTCTACGGCACACTAGAATTTGAAAATGCCCCAGTAGAAAATACAGGAGTGCTACGCTCGTGTGGAACGAATTCCAATGCAAAATCTTGGTTGAGTACTAAGACCTTCACATGAGAACTGATACTCTTACGTTGGCATGTATTCGAGTAAAGTCGATCCAGTTGTCCGATAAATCACGAGTCAGATTCGGTACATTACTTCACATCCCCAGGTGATAAATGGGATGGGATGTTGAAACAAACAAAACAAGAGCTAGAGCTTCTCACAGATGTAGACATTTATGTTTCTGTTCGTCGAACGAAGAATTTATGATGACCTTAGTCAGGTTTGCGGAAAACTTCGAGCACATGCGAACAATCAACACCTCCCTGATTATGAATCAAAAGAGCTCGAAAACTGACCCATGTTATTCGATAGCAAAAATCAATATGGCTGGGCTATGTCACGATGTTTACCTCTCGGTGGTTTCGAATGATCGGAGCCCAAGATCGACATTTCATGAATCCCAGAGGAAGCTGCGAAAGGTTACATTTCAGAGTCAGATATTGAGTATCCTACAGAACAGCATGCTGTGTACAAAGATCTTCCCGTCTGCCCTGTCCATATCAAATCCAAAATTCGAACGCCATGTGTGACTTCTCCCCAGAATGCCAAGTTGATGACTATTTAGTGCCCAAAAAGAAAGCATATCATCCACTATCGAAATCTGAAGCAGGCTTTGAGAAACTGGCTCGCTCCAACAACAATCCATAAAGTTTTGAAATTTCAACAGTCTCCATGTCGTGAATCCTTCATCGACCTCCAAACTCACAATAGAAAATACCAAAAATGACCGCGAGAAGAACTTCAAGAGCATGAATGATACAGAATTTGTAAGTTCAACAAACTTTCATTTCAATTCACTGCAAAAACATACATCCCCTTGCCATGTGAAAGAAGATGAAGAATGGGGGAAAAGGGCCAATGTACGTCTTCTGAAGAAATAGGAGGGCCGTCATGGAGCCGAAGCATGGATCTCAAAACCACACCTCGAAAATTACGTTGTGTTCGATGAGAGTTTGATGGTTGTGAGCCCCAAAAATTGCAGATGAATTTGAACTCACCCAAATCTGTGGGAGAGACAATCCCAGATTTAGCGAAAAACACTTCACATGACTTCCATAACGATCACATGTCAAATACATACAACGATAGTTGTATCGCATTATGTAGCGATACCGATTTATAATATATGATAAAAGAAATGTGAATGATAAAAAAAGAAATTGAAATTGAAAAAAAAAAAGAAATTGTTTATTACGCCGACGAGCAACTTAAATCGAACGCTTCCGCGTTCATAACTAAACCCGATTTTGAACTTTGTAAAAATATACCGATTAAAAAAATTTAAATTTAAAATTTCTTATAATGAAATTGAAAGAACAAAGTAAAAAGTTACGCGAAAGCTTTGCGAGAGCGCTAGATCCGTTGCCGAAAAAAAGTCCGCAGTGAAATATATTTAAAATTTGAATCGCCCGCTTCGATTTAACTTCTTTCCCGACCGAACACGACTTGAACTCTAAATTAAACCTACCCGACACGAACGAGTGAGATATAAGAAGGGAGGAAAAGGATCCGACAACCCCCGGTGGTGGGACGAAGTCGGAGCTCGCGTGGGCATTGGTGTAACGAGAGGGGGAAGGGTTATTCGGGACGTAACCCCCCTCCATTGAAAACAAAAATTTGGAAAAAAACTACGAATAAAAATTTTAAAAAATATTTAATTGAACGGTGGGGTGAACCCTCATGACTCAACTCTAGTTACGCCAATGTCCTTGGGGCAGGGGCGCGTCCCTGAAGTAGACCTGTCCTTGCTGAGGCAGCAAGAAGTGTCTACCCGCTACCCGCTCTAGATCATCATACACATAAATGAAGAGTTAAGGAAGGTGAAAATACATGTTGACTACAAGAAGGTAGAGAAAAAAATGGAGCATATTATCGACTGACCAGTTTCACCACCAATCGAGAGGAATCTGTAGAAGAAATAAGGGTAGATTCTTCCCCAATTAACTCACTTCTTTGAATGATATGACCTGTAAATCCCATCAACCTATTATATAGCATAAGTAGAGACAAAACCTAAGTACCAAATGAAGTGGAAATCTCAGAATGATTCAGAAAAATGCCAAATGCTTCCAATATTATGTTGTGAAATAATTTAATTAGCGAATCTAAAATTCCTACAATGTGAAATTGCAATACTCAAGTTATGTATTTTCCGTTAGAAAATTCAGAGTACTTTTAATATTTCCCGAAACTAAATTCAATGTGTATTTGTAATATTTACCGAAACTAAATTCAATGTAAACTTTTAATATTTCCCGAAACTAAATTCAATGTGTATTGTAATATTTCCCGAAACTAAATTCAATGTGTACTTTTATATTTCCCGAAACGAAATTCAATGTGTTTTTGTAATATTTCCTAAGGTAGATCAGGCATTTCCATGAAGAGCCAGCGAATCCCCCCTAGAAACAAACATACCTAGACCGTGTCCCTAAACTGAGACGTGGATGACCGCGGACTTTTCAGATCCGGCTTACAAACCTCCCGGAAAAGGTACTTGACCCTCGTAAGAGTAACGTTGTACATCAGAAGACCGTCGACCGTCATAAGCCATAATCTACCTTGAAATTTCGACGTGGTCCCATCGCGTCATTGGATGCACGAAATTAGTGATTTTCAGTTACTTAACCCCCCATGAAAAATTTGGAAAATGGGATACCACGCCGAGGCGCACCCCCGGTATTGCTATATAATGCGATACGGTTATCGTCGAATGCATTTTTCATGTAATCATTATTGAAATCGTATCAAGTTGTTTTTGCTCAATCAAGGACAGCATTCTCACGGAAATTGGTTCGCTCAAAAATATCTGCAATTTTCGAAGCTCGGCAGCCACCATTGTCTCACTGATCACAACGCAATTCAGAAGTCCGGCTCCGAAATACGTGATTAAGCTACAAGACGGTCTTCTCATTTCGACAGAAGATGTACATCGACCCTTAACCTCTCGTTCTCCACCGTCGACCACATTTCAAGAAGAAATATGTTGGTGTAGTAAATTGAGATGAAAACTTGACGAACCTAACAAATCCTGCATTAATCATGAGCTCGAAAAGTTCTTCTCAAAGCCATTTTTGGCATTTGTCTATAAGTGAGTTCTGATATCGATGACCGATTCAAGCCATGGATGCTGCTAAAATTTCAGAACTTTGCGGATTCTTGTTGGGGTAAGCCGATTCTCAGAGCCCCCTTCGAATTCCGATAGTGGATGTTATACTTCTTTTTAGGGCTCCAAATGGTCATCAACTTGGCATTCTGGTGAGAAACTACTCGTGGTGTTCGAGTTTTGGAATTGATATGGGCAGGACATAAAAGAAGGTCTTTGTGCAAGTCATGCGATATTCTACAGGATACTCAAGATCCTCCCCTGAAATATATCCTTCCGGAGTATCATCTGCAATTTATGAAATGTCGATAAAGGGGTCAAATCATTCGAAACCACTTTGAGATAAATATCGTGACATAGCCCAGCCATATTGATTAATATTACCGAAATACATGGGAAAGAATTCAAACAACTCTCGCGAGACATAATCGGCGATGTATTCATTGCTCGAATGTGCTCGACGAATTCCGCAAACTTGGCGAAGACCATCACAAATAACCCGTTCGATAACAGAAACATAAACATCTGCAGTTGTAAGACGCCCCCTTCATGCTTTGCGGGTTTCAATATCGCATTCCACGTACCACCAGGCGAAGTCGAAAAATAATGTGCAGAATCCAACCCTTGACTCATCAGACAACTGGCTCGACTTTGCTCGAAGACATGCCAACTAGAGAATATCAGTTTTCATGTAAGGGTTATAGCATTCACCCAAAACTTGGCAGTAAAATTTATTCGACACGAGCTGGGCTCCCTCGTATTTTCTAGTAGGACATTTCTCTCCTCCCAATATACCGTAGAATGCCTCAAGAAGGCGATAAAGAAAATCAACCGAACCGTCCGATAGAATCCATATAATCTGACGGCATTAACCCTCCTTGAGTGAGAAGATTCGGCGTGTTCCTCCTGTTTCTTCAAGAAATCGAGATTCAAAGTTAGGAAACTCCCTCAAAGAGGATTCCAGTTGATCGAAAGAGGAAGTCACGAATCGAAAGGTATCAATGAATCGAAAATTGATTCGACAAATGTCACAATATTTGGTGAAGCTCAAATACTCTCCCTTCGTGATCGGCAGAAAATCAATAATCCTTCCATTCTGGTGACAACATCTTCTATGATGAAATGTGCAACATATCCAGACAAGGTGTGAAATACCACAGGTATGGTACGCCTATCCTTCTAATTGATATCTCATTCTTCTTGTACTGCTTCACGGTGATCATTTTCGGGAATGAGACGATGACGATCTCGTACCTTCTCATCTTCAGGCTTGGATAGCTTTTACAGGGCAGTGGGTAACTTCTTAGAATTTAGATTTCCTCTGCTTCGTTATTTCGATGTCTCGGGGATAATGGAAAACAGCTTCAACTTTTTGGGAAACTTGCTCAACTCTAGCACGCCCTTTCGTACAATCAAGACCACGATGAGAATGGTGGAAACTCCTGGAATCATCATAAGATCATTTTGCTTAGTATCTGACAACGGCAGTCTTCGGTTCTTGAGGAATATTTCCAGTGTATTTTGGCACCGATAGCCTCTCTCGATCGGCATTGATGATGCAAGAGAGCCTTTTTCTCGTTCTGATCATTTCGAAGTTCCTGTTTATCATACCCTTTTCCAGGCACTTTCTTTGCGGTTTCATTTATTTCACTGTTGTCTTTAGAGTGATTTTCAAGTTGCTCCTTCGACAGAAAATATCAGAGACATCTTTCACATTATGAACTTCTCATGCTCTTCTTGTCCTTATTGTTTTGATACCGACGAGACAAATTTTCGATCTATTCCTGGTGGCATCGAACTGGAGCATCTGCGTCTTTGTAGTGTTCCTGAGTTATCAACAAGTTTGACTTGTCTTTCCATCTTTGTTTCGGTTGAGTAGGTTAGGTAAGGTTGTCGAAGGTTTTTCTTCTTCAGAATACTAAAGTTGGCGGATTTCTGGATCTGTTTTTCAAACTTCGGGTTTGCATCATTACGATTGGGAACAGGCTGTGTTCCGTTCAACTTTCTAACTTTGGAATAACGAGGATACCAGGTGGTTCGTCAAGATCCTCCTCAACAGGATACAAGGCTGAAATCATAGTCCAACAGGAGTCATCTTCGTTCTTGCGTTGATACAAGATCCCTCCTGTTGAATCCCATGAAGCAGCTCAATGCAAGACGATCCGAGACGAGGTGTGAACCTATTTATATGATTAACTCCAAAGGTTGTTTACTTGCTCAGAGCCCGTCCTTCATCTCTCTCTTGAAATTTTCCGAGATACTTCGAAATAGGAACGAGCACATCATTATCGGACCATTCTGCAGCATTCGCAACTCTACATATCGCAGAATCTGAAGTTTGGGAATATCCAAATTTCTCCAGTTTCTGGATCGTTCCATGATTTCAAAGTTTCCACGAAATAACATATTCACTTCGACAGTTTCATGAATTCTCGGAGCGGTTCTGAATGAACCGTCGAAAAATTGATTCACAGTTCATTAGGGAATCTCGGGGATCTTTATTGCTACAGGCTGTTCATTTATTCCGTTCTAGTGCGATAATCAAATGTTGCAGCAGAGTCATCCCAATGGTTCTGTCTGGAGCTGTCTCTTTTCGACTGGTATATTAAGCACCTCCGCGAGAATTCGATTTCAATTGTGCTCGATGAGTTTTACGGTTGCAGTTTAAGATATTGGTGACTGGATACCAAAAAGGAAAAAAAAAGATAAGGGACTGCGCACATGAGAGAATGGGATTGGACATAATATTTAGGGAGGGCAGAGAAAGATCACCCAGAGGTAGGAAAAATCAGGGTGGATGAAGGATTGTGAATTCGTACTAAGACGGTTGAAAAAAGGGTGGGAATTCCCGATCGGACAACATAAGAAATTACTGAATACACTGAACCATATTGAAACTCATGGAGCACGATTAAAATTGAATTATCGCGGAGGTGCCGAGTACACAAGTTGACAAGAGACAGCTCCAGACAGAATTCATTGGGATGGCTCTCCTGCAGCATTCGACAATCAAGAACAAGTATAATAAGCAGCTTGTAGCAAGTGGATCCCAAAGATTCCCTGATGAACTGTGAATCATTTCTCCGACGAAACATTCAGAACGCTCTGAAAAAACACGAATCTGTCAAAGTGAATGTGATATTAGTGAAAAAGTTGAAATCGTGAAAGCAGTCCAGCAACGAGAGAAATATGAACATTTCCAGACTGTCAGTTCTGCAACATATGAAGATGCGAATGTTACAGAATGCTCCGATGATGATGCACTGTTACCAATCTCGAAGTACTTCGAAAAACTTCCTGAGAAAGATCTTGGATTAGCTTTGTAGCAAGCAAATAACCTTGGAGTTAAAGTAAATAGGTTTACACTTCAACTCAGATCATCCCACAATGATCTACCCCTTGTGATTCAACAGAAGGGAGGTTGTATCAACGCAAAGAACGAAGATGACTCCTGTTGGACTGTGATTTCAGCCTTGTATCCTGTCGAGGAGGATCTTCGACGAACCACCAAGTATCCTCGTTATTCCAAAGTTATAAAGTTGAACGGAACACAGCCTGTTCCCAATCGTAATGAGGCAAACCCGAAGTTTGAAAAACAGATCCAGAAATCCGCCAACGTTAGTATTCTGAAGAAGAAAAACCTTCGACAACCTTACCTAACCTACTCAACCGAAACAAAGATGGAAAGACAAGTCAAACTTGTTGATAACTCAGGAACACTACACAGACGTAGATGCTCCAGTTCGATGCCACCAGGAATAGATCGAAAATTTGTCTCCTCGGTATCAAAACAATAAAGACAAGAAGAGCATGAGAAGTTCATAATGTGAAAGATGTCTCTGATATTTTCTATCGAAGGAGCAACTTGAAAATCACTCGGAAGACAACAGTAAAATAAATGAAACCGCAAAGAAACTGCCTGGAAAAAGGGTATGATATACAGGAACTTCAAAATGATCAGAACGAGAAAAAGGCTCTCTTGCATCATCAATGCCGATCGAGAGAGGCTATCGGTGCCAAAATACACTGGAAATATTCCTCAAGAACCCAAGACTGCCGTTGTCAGATACTAAGCAAAATGATCTTATGATGATTCCAGGAGTTTCCACCATTCTCATCGTGGTCTTGATTGTACGAAAGGGCGTGCTAGAGTTGAGCAAGTTTCCCAAAAAGTTGAAGCTGTTTTCCATTATCCCCGAGACATCGAAATAACGCAGCAGAGGAAATCTAAATTCTAAGAAGTTACCCACTGCCCTGTAAAAGTGATCCAAGCCTGAAGATGAGAAGGTACGAGATCGTCATAGTCTCATTCCCGAAAATGATCACCGTGAAGCAGTACAAGAAGAATGTGATATCAATTAGAAGGATAGGCGTACCATACCTGTGGTATTTCACAAATTGTCTGGTATGTTGCACATTTCATCATAGAAGATGTTGTCACCAGAATGGAAGGATTATTGATTTTCTACAGACCACGAAGGGAGAATATTTGAGCTTCACCAAATATTGAGACATTTGTCGAATCAATTTTCGATACATTGATACCTTTCGATTCAAGGCTTCTTCTTCAGATCTACTGGTTTCCCCCTTGAAGGAGTTTCCGAACTTCAAACCTAAATTTCCTGAAGAAACAGAAGGAACACGATAAATCTTCTTACGCAAAAAGGGCTAATGCCTCACGATTATATTGACTCGATTGGGCGGTTCGATGGATCGTCTCTGCCGCCATTAGGGACATTCTACGGCACACTGGAATTTGAAAATGCCCCAGTAGAAAATACAGGAGTGCTACGCTCGTGTGGAACGAATTCCAATGCAAAATCTTGGTTGAGTACTAAGACCTTCACATGAGAACTGATACTCTTACGTTGGCATGTATTCGAGTAAAGTCGATCCAGTTGTCCGATAAATCACGAGTCAGATTCGGTACATTATTTCACATCCCCAGGTGATAAATGGGATGGGATGTTGAAACAAACAAAACAAGAGCTAGAGCTTCTCACAGATGTAGACATTTATGTTTCTGTTCGTCGAACGAAGAATTTATGATGACCTTAGTCAGGTTTGCGGAAAACTTCGAGCACATGCGAACAATCAACACCTCCCTGATTATGAATCAAAAGAGCTCGAAAACTGACCCATGTTATTCGATAGCAAAAATCAATATGGCTGGGCTATGTCACGATGTTTACCTCTCGGTGGTTTCGAATGATCGGAGCCCAAGATCGACATTTCATGAATCCCAGAGGAAGCTGCGAAAGGTTACATTTCAGAGTCAGATATTGAGTATCCTACAGAACAGCATGCTGTGTACAAAGATCTTCCCGTCTGCCCTGTCCATATCAAATCCAAAATTCGAACGCCATGTGTGACTTCTCCCCAGAATGCCAAGTTGATGACTATTTAGTGCCCAAAAAGAAAGCATATCATCCACTGTCGAAATCTGAAGCAGGCTTTGAGAAACTGGCTCGCTCCAACAACAATCCATAAAGTTTTGAAATTTCAACAGTCTCCATGTCGTGAATCCTTCATCGACCTCCAAACTCACCAATAGAAAATACCAAAAATGACCGCGAGAAGAACTTTTTCAAGAGCATGAATGATACAGAATTTGTAAGTTCAACAAACTTTCATTTCAATTCACTGCAAAAACATACATCCCCTTGCCATGTGAAAGAAGATGAAGAATGGGGGAAAAGGGCCAATGTACGTCTTCTGAAGAAATAGGAAGGCCGTCATGGAGCCGAAGCATGGATCTCAAAACCACACCTCGAAAATTACGTTGTGTTCGATGAGAGTTTGATGGTTGTGAGCCCCAAAAATTGCAGATGAATTTGAACTCACCCAAATCTGTGGGAAAGACAATCCCAGATTTAGCGAAAAACACTTCACATGACTTCCATAACGATCACATGTCAAATACATACAACGATAGTTGTATCGCATTATGTAGCGATACCGATTAAAATAAGATATGCTAAGAGAAATGTGAATGATAAAAAAAGAAATTGCAATTGAAAAAAAAAAGAAATTGTTTATTACGCCGACGAGCAATTTAAATTCATAACTAAACCCGATTTTAAATTTTGTAAAAATATACTGATTGAAAAAATTTAAATTTAAAATTTCTTAAAAATGAAATTGAAGGAATAAAATTAAAAGTTACGCGAAAGCTTCGCGAGAGCGCTAGATCCGTTGCCGAAAAAAAGTCCGCAGTGAAATATATTTAAAATTTGAATCGCCCGCTTCGATTTAACTTAATTCCCGACCGAACACGACTTGAACTCTAAACTTAAACCTACCCGACGCGAACGAGTGAGATATAAGAAGGGAGAAAAGGATCCGACAACCCCCCGGTGGTGGGACGAAGTCGGAGCTCGCGTGGGCATTGGTGTAACGACAGGGGGAAGGGTTATTCGGGACGTAACCCCCCCTCCATTGAAAACAAAAATTTGGAAAAAAAACCACGAATAAAAATTTTAAAAAATATTTAAAATATTTAATTGAATGGTGGAGTGAACCCTCATGACTCAACCCTAGTTACGCCAATGCCCTTGGGGCAGGGGCGCGTCCCTGAAGTAGACCTGTCCTTGCTGAGGCAGCAAGAAGTGTCTACCCGCTACCCGCTCTAGATCATCATACACATAAATGAAGAGTTAAGGAAGGTGAAAATACATGTTGACTACAAGAAGGTAGAGAAAAAATGGACTGACCAGTTTCACCACCAAACGAGAGGAATCTGTAGAAGAAATAAGGGTTGATTTTTCCCCAATTAACTCACTTCTTTGAATAATATGACCTGTAAATCCCATCAACCTATTATATAGCATAAGTAGAGACAAAACCTAAGTACCAAATGAAGTGGGAAATCTCAGAATGATTCAGAAAATGCCAAATGCTTCCAATATTATGTTGTGAACTCATTTAATGGCGAATCTAGAATTCCTACAAGTGAAATTGCAATACTCAAGTTATGTATTTTCCGTAAGAATTTAGAGTTTTCTATAACAGTCCCCCAAATTAAATTGAATGAAAATTGCCCTCCTCTGTCTAATACGTTCTATCCACCTCATAATAGACGATATTCAATAAATTTAGAAAAAAATACTTTAAGATGTCCGACTTCGAATGGAAGAAATTCCCGAAACTAAATTCAATGTGTATTTGTAATATTTCCCGAAACTAAATTCAATGTGTACTTTTAATATTTCCCGAAACTAAATTCAATGTGTATTTTAATATTTCCCGAAACTAAATTCAATGTGTATTTGTAATATTTCCCGAATCTAAATTCAATGTGTACTTTTAATATTTCCCGAAACGAAATTCAATGTGTTTTTGTAATATTTCCTAAGGTAGATCAGGCATTTCCATGAAGAGCCAGCGAATCCCCCCTAGAAACAAACATACCTAGACCGTGTCCCTAAACTGAGACGTGGATGACCGCGGACTTTTCAGATCCGGCTTACAAACCTCCCGGAAAAGGTACTTGACCCTCGTAAGAGTAACGTTGTACATCAGAAGACCGTCGACCGTCATAAGCCATAATCTACCTTGGAAATTTCGACGTGGTCCCATCGCGTCATTGGATGCACGAAATTAGTGATTTTCAGTTACTTAACCCCCCATGAAAAATTTGGAAAATGGGATACCACGCCGAGGCGCACCCCCGGTATTGCTATATAATGCGATACGGTTATCGTCGAATGCATTTTTCATGTAATCATTATTGAAATCGTATCAAGTTGTTTTTGCTCAATCAAGGACAGCATTCTCACGGAAATTGGTTCGCTCAAAAATATCTGCAATTTTCGAAGCTCGGCAGCCACCATTGTCTCACTGATCACAACGCAATTCAGAAGTCCGGCTCCGAAATACGTGATTAAGCTACAAGACGGTCTTCTCATTTCGACAGAAGATGTACATCGACCCTTAACCTCTCGTTCTCCACCGTCGACCACATTTCAAGAAGAAATATGTTGGTGTAGTAAATTGAGATGAAAACTTGACGAACCTAACAAATCCTGCATTAATCATGAGCTCGAAAAGTTCTTCTCAAAGCCATTTTTGGCATTTGTCTATAAGTGAGTTCTGATATCGATGACCGATTCAAGCCATGGATGCTGCTAAAATTTCAGAACTTTGCGGATTCTTGTTGGGGTAAGCCGATTCTCAGAGCCCCCTTCGAATTCCGATAGTGGATGTTATACTTCTTTTTAGGGCTCCAAATGGTCATCAACTTGGCATTCTGGTGAGAAACTACTCGTGGTGTTCGAGTTTTGGAATTGATATGGGCAGGACATAAAAGAAGGTCTTTGTGCAAGTCATGCGATATTCTACAGGATACTCAAGATCCTCCCCTGAAATATATCCTTCCGGAGTATCATCTGCAATTTATGAAATGTCGATAAAGGGGTCAAATCATTCGAAACCACTTTGAGATAAATATCGTGACATAGCCCAGCCATATTGATTAATATTACCGAAATACATGGGAAAGAATTCAAACAACTCTCGCGAGACATAATCGGCGATGTATTCATTGCTCGAATGTGCTCGACGAATTCCGCAAACTTGGCGAAGACCATCACAAATAACCCGTTCGATAACAGAAACATAAACATCTGCAGTTGTAAGACGCCCCCTTCATGCTTTGCGGGTTTCAATATCGCATTCCACGTACCACCAGGCGAAGTCGAAAAATAATGTGCAGAATCCAACCCTTGACTCATCAGACAACTGGCTCGACTTTGCTCGAAGACATGCCAACTAGAGAATATCAGTTTTCATGTAAGGGTTATAGCATTCACCCAAGACTTGGCAGTAAAATTTATTCGACACGAGCTGGGCTCCCTCGTATTTTCTAGTAGGACATTTCTCTCCTCCCAATATACCGTAGAATGCCTCAAGAAGGCGATAAAGAAAATCAACCGAACCGTCCGATAGAATCCATATAATCTGACGGCATTAACCCTCCTTGAGTGAGAAGATTCGGCGTGTTCCTCCTGTTTCTTCAAGAAATCGAGATTCAAAGTTAGGAAACTCCCTCAAAGAGGATTCCAGTTGATCGAAAGAGGAAGTCACGAATCGAAAGGTATCAATGAATCGAAAATTGATTCGACAAATGTCACAATATTTGGTGAAGCTCAAATACTCTCCCTTCGTGATCGGCAGAAAATCAATAATCCTTCCATTCTGGTGACAACATCTTCTATGATGAAATGTGCAACATATCCAGACAAGGTGTGAAATACCACAGGTATGGTACGCCTATCCTTCTAATTGATATCTCATTCTTCTTGTACTGCTTCACGGTGATCATTTTCGGGAATGAGACGATGACGATCTCGTACCTTCTCATCTTCAGGCTTGGATCACTTTTACAGGGCAGTGGGTAACTTCTTAGAATTTAGATTTCCTCTGCTTCGTTATTTCGATGTCTCGGCGATAATGGAAAACAGCTTCAACTTTTTGGGAAACTTGCTCAACTCTAGCACGCCCTTTCGTACAATCAAGACCACGATGAGAATGGTGGAAACTCCTGGAATCATCATAAGATCATTTTGCTTAGTATCTGACAACGGCAGTCTTGGGTTCTTGAGGAATATTTCCAGTGTATTTTGGCACCGATAGCCTCTCTCGATCGGCATTGATGATGCAAGAGAGCCTTTTTCTCGTTCTGATCATTTTGAAGTTCCTGTATATCATACCCTTTTTCCAGGCACTTTCTTTGCGGTTTCATTTATTTTACTGTTGTCTTCCGAGTGATTTTCAAGTTGCTCCTTCGACAGAAAATATCAGAGACATCTTTCACATTATGAACTTCTCATGCTCTTCTTGTCCTTATTGTTTTGATACCGACGAGACAAATTTTCGATCTATTCCTGGTGGCATCGAACTGGAGCATCTGCTTCTGTGTAGTGTTCCTGAGTTATCAACAAGTTTGACTTGTCTTTCCATCTTTGTTTCGGTTGAGTAGGTTAGGTAAGGTTGTCGAAGGTTTTTTCTTCTTCAGAATACTAACGTTGGCGGATTTCTGGATCTGTTTTTCAAACTTCGGGTTTGCCTCATTACGATTGGGAACAGGCTGTGTTCCGTTCAACTTTCTAACTTTGGAATAACGAGGATACTTGGTGGTTCGTCAGATCCTCCTCGACAGGATACAAGGCTGAAATCGCAGTCCAACAGGAGTCATCTTCGTTCTTTGCGTTGATACAAGATCCCTCCTGTTGAATCCCATGGAGCAGCTCAATGCAAGACGATCCGAGACGAGGTGTGAACCTATTTATATGATTAACTCCAAAGGTTGTTTACTTGCTCAGAGCCCGTCCTTCATCTCTCTCTTGAAATTCTCCGAGATACTTCGAAATAGGAACGAGCACATCATTATCGGCCATTCTGCAGCATTCGCAACTCTACATATCGCAGAATCTGAAGTTTGGGAATATCCAAATTTCTCCAGTTTCTGGATCGTTCCATGATTTCAAAGTTTCCACGAAATAACATATTCACTTCGACAGTTTCATGAATTCTCGGAGCGGTTCTGAATGAACCGTCGAAAAATTGATTCACAGTTCATTAGGGAATCTCGGGGATCTTTATTGCTACAGGCTGTTCATTTATTCCGTTCTAGTGCGATAATCAAATGTTGCAGCAGAGTCATCCCAATGGTTCTGTCTGGAGCTGTCTCTTTTCGACTGGTATATTAAGCACCTCCGCGAGAATTCGATTTCAATTGTGCTCGATGAGTTTTACGGTTGCAGTTTAAGATATTGGTGACTGGATACCAAAAAGGAAAAAAAAAGATAAGGGACTGCGCACATGAGAGAATGGGATTGGACATAATATTTAGGGAGGGCAGAGAAAGATCACCCAGAGGTAGGAAAAATCAGGGTGGATGAAGGATTGTGAATTCGTACTAAGACGGTTGAAAAAAGGGTGGGAATTCCCGATCGGACAACATAAGAAATTACTGAATACACTGAACCATATTGAAACTCATGGAGCACGATTAAAATTGAATTATCGCGGAGGTGCCGAGTACACAAGTTGACAAGAGACAGCTCCAGACAGAATTCATTGGGATGGCTCTCCTGCAGCATTCGACAATCAAGAACAAGTATAATGAGCAGCTTGTAGCAAGTGGATCCCAAAGATTCCCTGATGAACTGTGAATCATTTCTCCGACGAAACATTCAGAACGCTCTGAAAAAACACGAATCTGTCAAAGTGAATGTGATATTAGTGAAAAAGTTGAAATCGTGAAAGCAGTCCAGCAACGAGAGAAATATGAACATTTCCAGACTGTCAGTTCTGCAACATATGAAGATGCGAATGTTACAGAATGCTCCGATGATGATGCACTGTTACCAATCTCGAAGTACTTCGAAAAACTTCCTGAGAAAGATCTTGGATTAGCTTTGTAGCAAGCAAATAACCTTGGAGTTAAAGTAAATAGGTTTACACTTCAACTCAGATCATCCCACAATGATCTACCCCTTGTGATTCAACAGAAGGGAGGTTGTATCAACGCAAAGAACGAAGATGACTCCTGTTGGACTGTGATTTCAGCCTTGTATCCTGTCGAGGAGGATCTTCGACGAACCACCAAGTATCCTCGTTATTCCAAAGTTAGAAAGTTGAATCGTAATGAGGCAAACCCGAAGTTTGAAAAACAGATCCAGAAATCCGCCAACGTTAGTATTCTGAAGAAGAAAAACCTTTGACAACCTTACCTAACCTACTCAACCAAAAGAAAGATGGAAAGACACGTAAACTTGTTGATAACTCAGGAACACTACACAGACGTAGATGCTCCAGTTCGATGCCACCAGGAATAGATCGAAAATTTGTCTCCTCGGTATCAAAACAATAAAGACAAGAAGAGCATGAGAAGTTCATAATGTGAAAGATGTCTCTGATATTTTCTATCGAAGGAGCAACTTGAAAATCACTCGGAAGACAACAGTAAAATAAATGAAACCGCAAAGAAAGTGCCTGGAAAAAGGGTATGATATACAGGAACTTCAAAATGATCAGAACGAGAAAAAGGCTCCCTTGCATCATCAATGCCGATCGAGAGAGGCTATCGGTGCCAAAATACACTGGAAATATTCCTCAAGAATCCAAGACTGCCGTTGTCAGATACTAAGCAAAATGATCTTATGATGATTCCAGGAGTTTCCACCATTCTCATCGTGGTCTTGATTGTACGAAAGGGCGTGCTAGAGTTGAGCAAGTTTCCCAAAAAGTTGAAGCTGTTTTCCATTATCCCCGAGACATCGAAATAACGCAGCAGAGGAAATCTAAATTCTAAGAAGTTACCCACTGCCCTGTAAAAGTGATCCAAGCCTGAAGATGAGAAGTACGAGATCGTCATCGTCTCATTCCCGAAAATGATCACCGTGAAGCAGCTCACGAAGAATGTGGTATCAAATGTCAGGATACTCATACCACACCTGTGGTATTTCACAAATTGACTGGTATGAAGCACAAATCACGACAGAAGATGTTGCCACCAGAACGGAAGAAAAATTGATTACTACAGACCACGAAAGTCGAATATTTGAGCTTCACCAAATATTGAGACAGTTATCGAATCATATTTCGATACATTGATGCCTTTCGATTCAAGGCTTCTTCTTCAGATCTACTGGTTTCCCCCTTGAAGGAGTTTCCGAACTTCAAACCTAAATTTCCTGAAGAAACAGAAAGAACACGATAAATCTTCTTACGCAAAAAGGGCTAATGCCTCACGATTATATTGACTCGATTGGGCGGTTCGATGGATCGTCTCTGCCGCCATTAGGGACATTCTACGGCACACTGGAATTTGAAAATGCCCCAGTAGAAAATACAGGAGTGCTACGCTCGTGTGGAACGAATTCCAATGCAAAATCTTGGTTGAGTACTAAGACCTTCACATGAGAACTGATACTCTTACGTTGGCATGTATTCGAGTAAAGTCGATCCAGTTGTCCGATAAATCACGAGTCAGATTCGGTACATTATTTCACATCCCCAGGTGATAAATGGGATGGGATGTTGAAACAAACAAAACAAGAGCTAGAGCTTCTCACAGATGTAGACATTTATGTTTCTGTTCGTCGAACGAAGAATTTATGATGACCTTAGTCAGGTTTGCGGAAAACTTCGAGCACATGCGAACAATCAACACCTCCCTGATTATGAATCAAAAGAGCTCGAAAACTGACCCATGTTATTCGATAGCAAAAATCAATATGGCTGGGCTATGTCACGATGTTTACCTCTCGGTGGTTTCGAATGATCGGAGCCCAAGATCGACATTTCATGAATCCCAGAGGAAGCTGCGAAAGGTTACATTTCAGAGTCAGATATTGAGTATCCTACAGAACAGCATGCTGTGTACAAAGATCTTCCCGTCTGCCCTGTCCATATCAAATCCAAAATTCGAACGCCATGTGTGACTTCTCCCCAGAATGCCAAGTTGATGACTATTTAGTGCCCAAAAAGAAAGCATATCATCCACTGTCGAAATCTGAAGCAGGCTTTGAGAAACTGGCTCGCTCCAACAACAATCCATAAAGTTTTGAAATTTCAACAGTCTCCATGTCGTGAATCCTTCATCGACCTCCAAACTCACCAATAGAAAATACCAAAAATGACCGCGAGAAGAACTTTTTCAAGAGCATGAATGATACAGAATTTGTAAGTTCAACAAACTTTCATTTCAATTCACTGCAAAAACATACATCCCCTTGCCATGTGAAAGAAGATGAAGAATGGGGGAAAAGGGCCAATGTACGTCTTCTGAAGAAATAGGAAGGCCGTCATGGAGCCGAAGCATGGATCTCAAAACCACACCTCGAAAATTACGTTGTGTTCGATGAGAGTTTGATGGTTGTGAGCCCCAAAAATTGCAGATGAATTTGAACTCACCCAAATCTGTGGGAAAGACAATCCCAGATTTAGCGAAAAACACTTCACATGACTTCCATAACGATCACATGTCAAATACATACAACGATAGTTGTATCGCATTATGTAGCGATACCGATTTATAATATATGATAAAAGAAATGTGAATGATAAAAAAAGAAATTGAAATTGAAAAAAAAAAGAAATTGTTTATTACGCCGACGAGCAACTTAAATCGAACGCTTCCGCGTTCATAACTAAACCCGATTTTGAACTTTGTAAAAATATACCGATTAAAAAAATTTAAATTTAAAATTTCTTATAATGAAATTGAAAGAACAAAGTAAAAAGTTACGCGAAAGCTTTGCGAGAGCGCTAGATCCGTTGCCGAAAAAAAGTCCGCAGTGAAATATATTTAAAATTTGAATCGCCCGCTTCGATTTAACTTCATTCCCGACCGAACACGACTTGAACTCTAAATTAAACCTACCCGACACGAACGAGTGAGATATAAGAAGGGAGGAAAAGGATCCGACAACCCCCCGGTGGTGGGACGAAGTCGGAGCTCGCGTGGGCATTGGTGTAACGAGAGGGGGAAGGGTTATTCGGGACGTAACCCCCCTCCATTGAAAACAAAAATTTGGAAAAAAACTACGAATAAAAATTTTAAAAAATATTTAAAATATTTAATTGAACGGTGGGGTGAACCCTCATGACTCAACTCTAGTTACGCCAATGCCCTTGGGGCAGGGGCGCGTCCCTGAAGTAGACCTGTCCTTGCTGAGGCAGCAAGAAGTGTCTACCCGCTACCCGCTCTAGATCATCATACACATAAATGAAGAGTTAAGGAAGGTGAAAATACATGTTGACTACAAGAAGGTAGAGAAAAAATGGAGCATATTATCGACTGACCAGTTTCACCACCAAACGAGAGGAATCTGTAGAAGAAATAAGGGTAGATTCTTCCCCAATTAACTCACTTCTTTGAATGATATGACCTGTAAATCCCATCAACCTATTATAAAGCATAAGTAGAGACAAAACCTAAGTACCAAATGAAGTGGGAAATCTCAGAATGATTCAGAAAATGCCAAATGCTTCCAATATTATGTTGTGAAATCATTTAATAGCGAATCTAAAATTCCTACAAGTGAAATTGCAATACTCAAGTTATGTATTTTCCGTTAGAATTCAGAGTACTTTTAATATTTCCCGAAACTAAATTCAATGTGTATTTTGTAATATTTACCGAAACTAAATTCAATGTAAACTTTTAATATTTCCCGAAACTAAATTCAATGTGTATTTGTAATATTTCCCGAAACTAAATTCAATGTGTACTTTTAATATTTCCCGAAACTAAATTCAATGTGTATTTGTAATATTTCCCGAATCTAAATTCAATGTGTACTTTTAATATTTCCCGAAACGAAATTCAATGTGTTTTTGTAATATTTCCTAAGGTAGATCAGGCATTTCCATGAAGAGCCAGCGAATCCCCCCTAGAAACAAACATACCTAGACCGTGTCCCTAAACTGAGACGTGGATGACCGCGGACTTTTCAGATCCGGCTTACAAACCTCCCGGAAAAGGTACTTGACCCTCGTAAGAGTAACGTTGTACATCAGAAGACCGTCGACCGTCATAAGCCATAATCTACCTTGGAAATTTCGACGTGGTCCCATCGCGTCATTGGATGCACGAAATTAGTGATTTTCAGTTACTTAACCCCCCATGAAAAATTTGGAAAATGGGATACCACGCCGAGGCGCACCCCCGGTATTGCTATATAATGCGATACGGTTATCGTCGAATGCATTTTTCATGTAATCATTATTGAAATCGTATCAAGTTGTTTTTGCTCAATCAAGGACAGCATTCTCACGGAAATTGGTTCGCTCAAAAATATCTGCAATTTTCGAAGCTCGGCAGCCACCATTGTCTCACTGATCACAACGCAATTCAGAAGTCCGGCTCCGAAATACGTGATTAAGCTACAAGACGGTCTTCTCATTTCGACAGAAGATGTACATCGACCCTTAACCTCTCGTTCTCCACCGTCGACCACATTTCAAGAAGAAATATGTTGGTGTAGTAAATTGAGATGAAAACTTGATGAACCTAACAAATCCTGCATTAATCATGAGCTCGAAAAGTTCTTCTCAAAGCCATTTTTGGCATTTGTCTATAAGTGAGTTCTGATATCGATGACCGATTCAAGCCATGGATGCTGCTAAAATTTCAGAACTTTGCGGATTCTTGTTGGGGTAAGCCGATTCTCAGAGCCCCCTTCGAATTCCGATAGTGGATGTTATACTTCTTTTTAGGGCTCCAAATGGTCATCAACTTGGCATTCTGGTGAGAAACTACTCGTGGTGTTCGAGTTTTGGAATTGATATGGGCAGGACATAAAAGAAGGTCTTTGTGCAAGTCATGCGATATTCTACAGGATACTCAAGATCCTCCCCTGAAATATATCCTTCCGGAGTATCATCTGCAATTTATGAAATGTCGATAAAGGGGTCAAATCATTCGAAACCACTTTGAGATAAATATCGTGACATAGCCCAGCCATATTGATTAATATTACCGAAATACATGGGAAAGAATTCAAACAACTCTCGCGAGACATAATCGGCGATGTATTCATTGCTCGAATGTGCTCGACGAATTCCGCAAACTTGGCGAAGACCATCACAAATACCCGTTCGATAACAGAAACATAAACATCTGCATTTGTAAGACGCCCCCTTCATGCTTTGCGGGTTTCAATATCGCATTCCACGTACCACCAGGCGAAGTCGAAAAATAATGTGCAGAATCCAACCCTTGACTCATCAGACAACTGGCTCGACTTTGCTCGAAGACATGCCAACTAGAGAATATCAGTTTTCATGTAAGGGTTATAGCATTCACCCAAGACTTGGCAGTAAAATTTATTCGACACGAGCTGGGCTCCCTCGTATTTTCTAGTAGGACATTTCTCTCCTCCCAATATACCGTAGAATGCCTCAAGAAGGCGATAAAGAAAATCAACCGAACCGTCCGATAGAATCCATATAATCTGACGGCATTAACCCTCCTTGAGTGAGAAGATTCGGCGTGTTCCTCCTGTTTCTTCAAGAAATCGAGATTCAAAGTTAGGAAACTCCCTCAAAGAGGATTCCAGTTGATCGAAAGAGGAAGTCACGAATCGATAGGTATCAATGAATCGAAAATTGATTCGACAAATGTCACAATATTTGGTGAAGCTCAAATACTCTCCCTTCGTGATCGGCAGAAAATCAATAATCCTTCCATTCTGGTGACAACATCTTCTATGATGAAATGTGCAACATATCCAGACAAGGTGTGAAATACCACAGGTATGGTACGCCTATCCTTCTAATTGATATCTCATTCTTCTTGTACTGCTTCACGGTGATCATTTTCGGGAATGAGACGATGACGATCTCGTACCTTCTCATCTTCAGGCTTGGATCACTTTTACAGGGCAGTGGGTAACTTCTTAGAATTTAGATTTCCTCTGCTTCGTTATTTCGATGTCTCGGGGATAATGGAAAACAGCTTCAACTTTTTGGGAAACTTGCTCAACTCTAGCACGCCCTTTCGTACAATCAAGACCACGATGAGAATGGTGGAAACTCCTGGAATCATCATAAGATCATTTTGCTTAGTATCTGACAACGGCAGTCTTCGGTTCTTGAGGAATATTTCCAGTGTATTTTGGCACCGATAGCCTCTCTCGATCGGCATTGATGATGCAAGAGAGCCTTTTTCTCGTTCTGATCATTTTGAAGTTCCTGTATATCATACCCTTTTCCAGGCACTTTCTTTGCGGTTTCATTTATTTCACTGTTGTCTTCCGAGTGATTTTCAAGTTGCTCCTTCGACAGAAAATATCAGAGACATCTTTCACATTATGAACTTCTCATGCTCTTCTTGTCCTTGTTGTTTTGATACCGACGAGACAAATTTTCGATCTATTCCTGGTGGCATCGAACTGGAGCATCTGCTTCTGTGTAGTGTTCCTGAGTTATCAACAAGTTTGACTTGTCTTTCCATCTTTGTTTCGGTTGAGTAGGTTAGGTAAGGTTGTCGAAGGTTTTTCTTCTTCAGAATACTAACGTTGGCGGATTTCTGGATCTGTTTTTCAAACTTCGGGTTTGCCTCATTACGATTGGGAACAGGCTGTGTTCCGTTCAACTTTCTAACTTTGGAATAACGAGGATACTTGGTGGTTCGTCGAAGATCCTCCTCGACAGGATACAAGGCTGAAATCACAGTCCAACAGGAGTCATCTTCGTTCTTTGCGTTGATACAACCTCCCTCCTGTTGAATCCCATGGAGCAGCTCAATGCAAGACGATCCGAGACGAGGTGTGAACCTATTTATATGATTAACTCCAAAGGTTGTTTACTTGCTCAGAGCCCGTCCTTCATCTCTCTCTTGAAATTCTCCGAAATACTTCGAAATAGGAACGAGCACATCATTATCGGACCATTCTGCAGCATTCGCAACTCTACATATCGCAGAATCTGAAGTTTGGGAATATCCAAATTTCTCCAGTTTCTGGATCGTTCCATGATTTCAAAGTTTCCACGAAATAACATATTCACTTCGACAGTTTCATGAATTCTCGGAGCGGTTCTGAATGAACCGTCGAAAAATTGATTCACAGTTCATTAGGGAATCTCGGGGATCTTTATTGCTACAGGCTGTTCATTTATTCCGTTCTAGTGCGATAATCAAATGTTGCAGCAGAGTCATCCCAATGGTTCTGTCTGGAGCTGTCTCTTTTCGACTGGTATATTAAGCACCTCCGCGAGAATTCGATTTCAATTGTGCTCGATGAGTTTTACGGTTGCAGTTTAAGATATTGGTGACTGGATACCAAAAAGGAAAAAAAAAGATAAGGGACTGCGCACATGGGAGAATGGGATTGGACATAATACTTAGGGAGGGCAGAGAAAGATCACCCAGAGGTAGGAACAATCAGGGTGGATGAAGGATTGTGAATTCGTACTAAGACGGTTGAAAAAAGGGTGGGAATTCCCGATCGGACAACATAAGAAATTACTGAATACACTGAACCATATTGAAACTCATGGAGCACGATTAAAATTGAATTATCGCGGAGGTGCCGAGTACACAAGTTGACAAGAGACAGCTCCAGACAGAATTGATTGGGATGGCTCTCCTGCAGCATTCGACAATCAAGAACAAGTATAATGAGCAGCTTGTAGCAAGTGGATCCCAAAGATTCCCTGATGAACTGTGAATCATTTCTCCGACGAAACATTCAGAACGCTCTGAAAAAACACGAATCTGTCAAAGTGAATGTGATATTAGTGAAAAAGTTGAAATCGTGAAAGCAGTCCAGCAACGAGAGAAATATGAACATTTCCAGACTGTCAGTTCTGCAACATATGAAGATGCGAATGTTACAGAATGCTCCGATGATGATGCACTGTTACCAATCTCGAAGTACTTCGAAAAACTTCCTGAGAAAGATCTTGGATTAGCTTTGTAGCAAGCAAATAACCTTGGAGTTTAAATAAATAGGTTTACACTTCAACTCAGATCATCCCACAATGATCTACCCCTTGTGATTCAACAGAAGGGAGGTTGTATCAACGCAAAGAACGAAGATGACTCCTGTTGGACTGCGATTTCAGCCTTGTATCCTGTCGAGGAGGATCTTCGACGAACCACCAAGTATCCTCGTTATTCCAAAGTTAGAAAGTTGAACGGAACACAGCCTGTTCCCAATCGTAATGAGGCAAACCCGAAGTTTGAAAAACAGATCCAGAAATCCGCCAACGTTAGTATTCTGAAGAAGAAAAACCTTCGACAACCTTACCTAACCTACTCAACCAAAAGAAAGATGGAAAGACACGTAAAACTTGTTGATAACTCAGGAACACTACACAGACGTAGATGCTCCAGTTCGATGCCACCAGGAATAGATCGAAAATTTGTCTCCTCGGTATCAAAACAATAAGGACAAGAAGAGCATGAGAAGTTCATAATGTGAAAGATGTCTCTGATATTTTCTATCGAAGGAGCAACTTGAAAATCACTCGGAAGACAACAGTAAAATAAATGAAACCGCAAAGAAATTGCCTGGAAAAAGGGTATGATATACAGGAACTTCAAAATGATCAGAACGAGAAAAAGGCTCTCTTGCATCATCAATGCCGATCGAGAGAGGCTATCGGTGCCAAAATACACTGGAAATATTCCTCAAGAACCCAAGACTGCCGTTGTCAGATACTAAGCAAAATGATCTTATGATGATTCCAGGAGTTTCCACCATTCTCATCGTGGTCTTGATTGTACGAAAGGGCGTGCTAGAGTTGAGCAAGTTTCCCAAAAAGTTGAAGCTGTTTTCCATTATCCCCGAGACATCGAAATAACGCAGCAGAGGAAATCTAAATTCTAAGAAGTTACCCACTGCCCTGTAAAAGTGATCCAAGCCTGAAGATGAGAAAGTACGAGATCGTCATCGTCTCATTCCCGAAAATGATCACCGTGAAGCAGTTCAAGAAGAATGAGATATCAATTAGAAGGATAGGCGTACCATACCTGTGGTATTTCACACCTTGTCTGGATATGAAGCACATTTCATCATAGAAGATGTTGCCACCAGAACGGAAGAAAAATTGATTACTACAGACCACGAAAGTCGAATATTTGAGCTTCACCAAATATTGAGACAGTTATCGAATCATTTTTCGATACATTGATGCCTTTCGATTCAAGGCTTCTTCTTCAGATCTACTGGTTTCCCCCTTGAAGGAGTTTCCGAACTTCAAACCTAAATTTCCTGAAGAAACAGAAGGAACACGATAAATCTTCTTACGCAAAAAGGGCTAATGCCTCACGATTATATTGACTCGATTGGGCGGTTCGATGGATCGTCTCTGCCGCCATTAGGGACATTCTACGGCACACTGGAATTTGAAAATGCCCCAGTAGAAAATACAGGAGTGCTACGCTCGTGTGGAACGAATTCCAATGCAAAATCTTGGTTGAGTACTAAGACCTTCACATGAGAACTGATACTCTTACGTTGGCATGTATTCGAGTAAAGTCGATCCAGTTGTCCGATAAATCACGAGTCAGATTCGGTACATTATTTCACATCCCCAGGTGATAAATGGGATGGGATGTTGAAACAAACAAAACAAGAGCTAGAGCTTCTCACAGATGTAGACATTTATGTTTCTGTTCGTCGAACGAAGAATTTATGATGACCTTAGTCAGGTTTGCGGAAAACTTCGAGCACATGCGAACAATCAACACCTCCCTGATTATGAATCAAAAGAGCTCGAAAACTGACCCATGTTATTCGATAGCAAAAATCAATATGGCTGGGCTATGTCACGATGTTTACCTCTCGGTGGTTTCGAATGATCGGAGCCCAAGATCGACATTTCATGAATCCCAGAGGAAGCTGCGAAAGGTTACATTTCAGAGTCAGATATTGAGTATCCTACAGAACAGCATGCTGTGTACAAAGATCTTCCCGTCTGCCCTGTCCATATCAAATCCAAAATTCGAACGCCATGTGTGACTTCTCCCCAGAATGCCAAGTTGATGACTATTTAGTGCCCAAAAAGAAAGCATATCATCCACTGTCGAAATCTGAAGCAGGCTTTGAGAAACTGGCTCGCTCCAACAACAATCCATAAAGTTTTGAAATTTCAACAGTCTCCATGTCGTGAATCCTTCATCGACCTCCAAACTCACCAATAAAAAATACCAAAAATGACCGCGAGAAGAACTTTTTCAAGAGCATGAATGATACAGAATTTGTAAGTTCAACAAACTTTCATTCAATTCACTGCAAAAACATACATCCCCTTGCCATGTGAAAGAAGATGAAGAATGGGGGAAAAGGGCCAATGTACGTCTTCTGAAGAAATAGGAAGGCCGTCATGGAGCCGAAGCATGGATCTCAAAACCACACCTCGAAAATTACGTTGTGTTCGATGAGAGTTTGATGGTTGTGAGCCCCAAAAATTGCAGATGAATTTGAACTCACCCAAATCTGTGGGAGAGACAATCCCAGATTTAGCGAAAAACACTTCACATGACTTCCATAACGATCACATGTCAAATACATACAACGATAGTTGTATCGCATTATGTAGCGATACCGATTTATAATATATGATAAAAGAAATGTGAATGATAAAAAAAGAAATTGAAATTGAAAAAAAAAAAAGAAATTGTTTATTACGCCGACGAGCAACTTAAATCGAACGCTTCCGCGTTCATAACTAAACCCGATTTTGAACTTTGTAAAAATATACCGATTAAAAAAATTTAAATTTAAAATTTCTTATAATGAAATTGAAAGAACAAAGTTAAAAGTTACGCGAAAGCTTTGCGAGAGCGCTAGATCCGTTGCCGAAAAAAAGTCCGCAGTGAAATATATTTAAAATTTGAATCGCCCGCTTCGATTTAACTTCTTTCCCGACCGAACACGACTTGAACTCTAAATTAAACCTACCCGACACGAACGAGTGAGATATAAGAAGGGAGGAAAAGGATCCGACAACCCCCCGGTGGTGGGACGAAGTCGGAGCTCGCGTGGGCATTGGTGTAACGAGAGGGGGAAGGGTTATTCGGGACGTAACCCCCCTCCATTGAAAACAAAAATTTGGAAAAAAACTACGAATAAAAATTTTAAAAAATATTTAATTGAACGGTGGGGTGAACCCTCATGACTCAACTCTAGTTACGCCAATGTCCTTGGGGCAGGGGCGCGTCCCTGAAGTAGACCTGTCCTTGCTGAGGCAGCAAGAAGTGTCTACCCGCTACCCGCTCTAGATCATCATACACATAAATGAAGAGTTAAGGAAGGTGAAAATACATGTTGACTACAAGAAGGTAGAGAAAAAATGGAGCATATTATCGACTGACCAGTTTCACCACCAATCGAGAGGAATCTGTAGAAGAAATAAGGGTAGATTCTTCCCCAATTAACTCACTTCTTTGAATGATATGACCTGTAAATCCCATCAACCTATTATATAGCATAAGTAGAGACAAAACCTAAGTACCAAATGAAGTGGGAAATCTCAGAATGATTCAGAAAATGCCAAATGCTTCCAATATTATGTTGTGAACTCATTTAATGGCGAATCTAGAATTCCTACAAGTGAAATTGCAATACTCAAGTTATGTATTTTCCGTAAGAATTTAGAGTTTTCTATAACAGTCCCCCAAATTAAATTGAATGAAAATTGCCCTCCTCTGTCTAATACGTTCTATCCACCTCATAATAGACGATATTCAATAAATTTAGAAAAAAATACTTTAAGATGTCCGACTTCGAATGGAAGAAATTCCCGAAACTAAATTCAATGTGTATTTGTAATATTTCCCGAAACTAAATTCAATGTAAACTTTTAATATTTCCCGAAACTAAATTCAATGTGTATTTGTAATATTTCCCGAAACTAAATTCAATGTAAACTTTTAATATTTCCCGAAACTAAATTCAATGTGTATTCGTAATATTTCCCGAAACTAAATTCAATGTGTACTTTTAATATTTCCCGAAACGAAATTCAATGTGTTTTTGTAATATTTCCTAAGGTAGATCAGGCATTTCCATGAAGAGCCAGCGAATCCCCCCTAGAAACAAACATACCTAGACCGTGTCCCTAAACTGAGACGTGGATGACCGCGGACTTTTCAGATCCGGCTTACAAACCTCCCGGAAAAGGTACTTGACCCTCGTAAGAGTAACGTTGTACATCAGAAGACCGTCGACCGTCATAAGCCATAATCTACCTTGGAAATTTCGACGTGGTCCCATCGCGTCATTGGATGCACGAAATTAGTGATTTTCAGTTACTTAACCCCCCATGAAAAATTTGGAAAATGGGATACCACGCCGAGGCGCACCCCCGGTATTGCTATATAATGCGATACGGTTATCGTCGAATGCATTTTTCATGTAATCATTATTGAAATCGTATCAAGTTGTTTTTGCTCAATCAAGGACAGCATTCTCACGGAAATTGGTTCGCTCAAAAATATCTGCAATTTTCGAAGCTCGGCAGCCACCATTGTCTCACTGATCACAACGCAATTCAGAAGTCCGGCTCCGAAATACGTGATTAAGCTACAAGACGGTCTTCTCATTTCGACAGAAGATGTACATCGACCCTTAACCTCTCGTTCTCCACCGTCGACCACATTTCAAGAAGAAATATGTTGGTGTAGTAAATTGAGATGAAAACTTGACGAACCTAACAAATCCTGCATTAATCATGAGCTCGAAAAGTTCTTCTCAAAGCCATTTTTGGCATTTGTCTATAAGTGAGTTCTGATATCGATGACCGATTCAAGCCATGGATGCTGCTAAAATTTCAGAACTTTGCGGATTCTTGTTGGGGTAAGCCGATTCTCAGAGCCCCCTTCGAATTCCGATAGTGGATGTTATACTTCTTTTTAGGGCTCCAAATGGTCATCAACTTGGCATTCTGGTGAGAAACTACTCGTGGTGTTCGAGTTTTGGAATTGATATGGGCAGGACATAAAAGAAGGTCTTTGTGCAAGTCATGCGATATTCTACAGGATACTCAAGATCCTCCCCTGAAATATATCCTTCCGGAGTATCATCTGCAATTTATGAAATGTCGATAAAGGGGTCAAATCATTCGAAACCACTTTGAGATAAATATCGTGACATAGCCCAGCCATATTGATTAATATTACCGAAATACATGGGAAAGAATTCAAACAACTCTCGCGAGACATAATCGGCGATGTATTCATTGCTCGAATGTGCTCGACGAATTCCGCAAACTTGGCGAAGACCATCACAAATAACCCGTTCGATAACAGAAACATAAACATCTGCAGTTGTAAGACGCCCCCTTCATGCTTTGCGGGTTTCAATATCGCATTCCACGTACCACCAGGCGAAGTCGAAAAATAATGTGCAGAATCCAACCCTTGACTCATCAGACAACTGGCTCGACTTTGCTCGAAGACATGCCAACTAGAGAATATCAGTTTTCATGTAAGGGTTATAGCATTCACCCAAGACTTGGCAGTAAAATTTATTCGACACGAGCTGGGCTCCCTCGTATTTTCTAGTAGGACATTTCTCTCCTCCCAATATACCGTAGAATGCCTCAAGAAGGCGATAAAGAAAATCAACCGAACCGTCCGATAGAATCCATATAATCTGACGGCATTAACCCTCCTTGAGTGAGAAGATTCGGCGTGTTCCTCCTGTTTCTTCAAGAAATCGAGATTCAAAGTTAGGAAACTCCCTCAAAGAGGATTCCAGTTGATCGAAAGAGGAAGTCACGAATCGATAGGTATCAATGAATCGAAAATTGATTCGACAAATGTCACAATATTTGGTGAAGCTCAAATACTCTCCCTTCGTGATCGGCAGAAAATCAATAATCCTTCCATTCTGGTGACAACATCTTCTATGATGAAATGTGCAACATATCCAGACAAGGTGTGAAATACCACAGGTATGGTACGCCTATCCTTCTAATTGATATCTCATTCTTCTTGTACTGCTTCACGGTGATCATTTTCGGGAATGAGACGATGACGATCTCGTACCTTCTCATCTTCAGGCTTGGATACTTTTACAGGGCAGTGGGTAACTTCTTAGAATTTAGATTTCCTCTGCTTCGTTATTTCGATGTCTCGGGGATAATGGAAAACAGCTTCAACTTTTTGGGAAACTTGCTCAACTCTAGCACGCCCTTTCGTACAATCAAGACCACGATGAGAATGGTGGAAACTCCTGGAATCATCATAAGATCATTTTGCTTAGTATCTGACAACGGCAGTCTTCGGTTCTTGAGGAATATTTCCAGTGTATTTTGGCACCGATAGCCTCTCTCGATCGGCATTGATGATGCAAGAGAGCCTTTTTCTCGTTCTGATCATTTTGAAGTTCCTGTATATCATACCCTTTTCCAGGCACTTTCTTTGCGGTTTCATTTATTTCACTGTTGTCTTTAGAGTGATTTTCAAGTTGCTCCTTCGACAGAAAATATCAGAGACATCTTTCACATTATGAACTTCTCATGCTCTTCTTGTCCTTGTTGTTTTGATACCGACGAGACAAATTTTCGATCTATTCCTGGTGGCATCGAACTGGAGCATCTGCTTCTGTGTAGTGTTCCTGAGTTATCAACAAGTTTGACTTGTCTTTCCATCTTTGTTTCGGTTGAGTAGGTTAGGTAAGGTTGTCGAAGGTTTTTCTTCTTCAGAATACTAACGTTGGCGGATTTCTGGATCTGTTTTTCAAACTTCGGGTTTGCCTCATTACGATTGGGAACAGGCTGTGTTCCGTTCAACTTTCTAACTTTGGAATAACGAGGATACTTGGTGGTTCGTCGAAGATCCTCCTCGACAGGATACAAGGCTGAAATCACAGTCCAACAGGAGTCATCTTCGTTCTTTGCGTTGATACAACCTCCCTCCTGTTGAATCCCATGGAGCAGCTCAATGCAAGACGATCCGAGACGAGGTGTGAACCTATTTATATGATTAACTCCAAAGGTTGTTTACTTGCTCAGAGCCCGTCCTTCATCTCTCTCTTGAAATTCTCCGAGATACTTCGAAATAGGAACGAGCACATCATTATCGGACCATTCTGCAGCATTCGCAACTCTACATATCGCAGAATCTGAAGTTTGGGAATATCCAAATTTCTCCAGTTTCTGGATCGTTCCATGATTTCAAAGTTTCCACGAAATAACATATTCACTTCGACAGTTTCATGAATTCTCGGAGCGGTTCTGAATGAACCGTCGAAAAATTGATTCACAGTTCATTAGGGAATCTCGGGGATCTTTATTGCTACAGGCTGTTCATTTATTCCGTTCTAGTGCGATAATCAAATGTTGCAGCAGAGTCATCCCAATGGTTCTGTCTGGAGCTGTCTCTTTTCGACTGGTATATTAAGCACCTCCGCGAGAATTCGATTTCAATTGTGCTCGATGAGTTTTACGGTTGCAGTTTAAGATATTGGTGACTGGATACCAAAAAGGAAAAAAAAGATAAGGGACTGCGCACATGGGAGAATGGGATTGGACATAATATTTAGGGAGGGCAGAGAAAGATCACCCAGAGGTAGGAAAAATCAGGGTGGATGAAGGATTGTGAATTCGTACTAAGACGGTTGAAAAAAGGGTGGGAATTCCCGATCGGACAACATAAGAAATTACTGAATACACTGAACCATATTGAAACTCATGGAGCACGATTAAAATTGAATTATCGCGGAGGTGCCGAGTACACAAGTTGACAAGAGACAGCTCCAGACAGAATTGATTGGGATGGCTCTCCTGCAGCATTCGACAATCAAGAACAAGTATAATGAGCAGCTTGTAGCAAGTGGATCCCAAAGATTCCCTGATGAACTGTGAATCATTTCTCCGACGAAACATTCAGAACGCTCTGAAAAAACACGAATCTGTCAAAGTGAATGTGATATTAGTGAAAAAGTTGAAATCGTGAAAGCAGTCCAGCAACGAGAGAAATATGAACATTTCCAGACTGTCAGTTCTGCAACATATGAAGATGCGAATGTTACAGAATGCTCCGATGATGATGCACTGTTACCAATCTCGAAGTACTTCGAAAAACTTCCTGAGAAAGATCTTGGATTAGCTTTGTAGCAAGCAAATAACCTTGGAGTTAAAGTAAATAGGTTTACACTTCAACTCAGATCATCCCACAATGATCTACCCCTTGTGATTCAACAGAAGGGAGGTTGTATCAACGCAAAGAACGAAGATGACTCCTGTTGGACTGTGATTTCAGCCTTGTATCCTGTCGAGGAGGATCTTCGACGAACCACCAAGTATCCTCGTTATTCCAAAGTTAGAAAGTTGAATCGTAATGAGGCAAACCCGAAGTTTGAAAAACAGATCCAGAAATCCGCCAACATTAGTATTCTGGAGAAGAAAAACCTTCGACAACCTTACCTAACCTACTCAACCAAAAGAAAGATGGAAAGACAAGTCAAACTTGTTGATAACTCAGGAACACTACACAGACGTAGATGCTCCAGTTCGATGCCACCAGGAATAGATCGAAAATTTGTCTCCTCGGTATCAAAACAATAAAGACAAGAAGAGCATGAGAAGTTCATAATGTGAAAGATGTCTCTGATATTTTCTATCGAAGGAGCAACTTGAAAATCACTCGGAAGACAACAGTAAAATAAATGAAACCGCAAAGAAAGTGCCTGGAAAAAGGGTATGATATACAGGAACTTCAAAATGATCAGAACGAGAAAAAGGCTCCCTTGCATCATCAATGCCGATCGAGAGAGGCTATCGGTGCCAAAATACACTGGAAATATTCCTCAAGAATCCAAGACTGCCGTTGTCAGATACTAAGCAAAATGATCTTATGATGATTCCAGGAGTTTCCACCATTCTCATCGTGGTCTTGATTGTACGAAAGGGCGTGCTAAAGTTGAGCAAGTTTCCCAACAAGTTGAAGCTGTTTTCCATTATCCCCGAGACATCGAAATAACGCAGCAGAGGAAATCTAAATTCTAAGAAGTTACCCACTGCCCTGTAAAAGTGATCCAAGCCTGAAGATGAGAAGGTACGAGATCGTCATCGTCTCATTCCCGAAAATGATCACCGTGAAGCAGTACAAGAAGAATGAGATATCAATTAGAAGGATAGGCGTACCATACCTGTGGTATTTCACACCTTGTCTGGATATGTTGCACATTTCATCATAGAAGATGTTGTCACCAGAATGGAAGGATTATTGATTTTCTGCCGATCACGAAGGGAGAGTATTTGAGCTTCACCAAATATTGTGACATTTGTCGAATCAATTTTCGATTCATTGATACCTTTCGATTCAAGGCTTCTTCTTCAGATCTACTGGTTTCCCCTTGAAGGAGTTCTCGAACTTCAAACCTAAATTTCCTGAAGAAACAGAAGGAACACGATAAATCTTCTTACGCAAAAAAGGCTAATGCCTCACGATTATATTGACTCGATTGGGCGGTTCGATGGATCGTCTCTGCCGCCATTAGGGACATTCTACGGCACACTGGAATTTGAAAATGCCCCAGTAGAAAATACAGGAGTGCTACGCTCGTGTGGAACGAATTCCAATGCAAAATCTTGGTTGAGTACTAAGACCTTCACATGAGAACTGATACTCTTACGTTGGCATGTATTCGAGTAAAGTCGATCCAGTTGTCCGATAAATCACGAGTCAGATTCGGTACATTATTTCACATCCCCAGGTGATAAATGGGATGGGATGTTGAAACAAACAAAACAAGAGCTAGAGCTTCTCACAGATGTAGACATTTATGTTTCTGTTCGTCGAACGAAGAATTTATGATGACCTTAGTCAGGTTTGCGGAAAACTTCGAGCACATGCGAACAATCAACACCTCCCTGATTATGAATCAAAAGAGCTCGAAAACTGACCCATGTTATTCGATAGCAAAAATCAATATGGCTGGGCTATGTCACGATGTTTACCTCTCGGTGGTTTCGAATGATCGGAGCCCAAGATCGACATTTCATGAATCCCAGAGGAAGCTGCGAAAGGTTACATTTCAGAGTCAGATATTGAGTATCCTACAGAACAGCATGCTGTGTACAAAGATCTTCCCGTCTGCCCTGTCCATATCAAATCCAAAATTCGAACGCCATGTGTGACTTCTCCCCAGAATGCCAAGTTGATGACTATTTAGTGCCCAAAAAGAAAGCATATCATCCACTGTCGAAATCTGAAGCAGGCTTTGAGAAACTGGCTCGCTCCAACAACAATCCATAAAGTTTTGAAATTTCAACAGTCTCCATGTCGTGAATCCTTCATCGACCTCCAAACTCACCAATAGAAAATACCAAAAATGACCGCGAGAAGAACTTTTTCAAGAGCATGAATGATACAGAATTTGTAAGTTCAACAAACTTTCATTTCAATTCACTGCAAAAACATACATCCCCTTGCCATGTGAAAGAAGATGAAGAATGGGGGAAAAGGGCCAATGTACGTCTTCTGAAGAAATAGGAAGGCCGTCATGGAGCCGAAGCATGGATCTCAAAACCACACCTCGAAAATTACGTTGTGTTCGATGAGAGTTTGATGGTTGTGAGCCCCAAAAATTGCAGATGAATTTGAACTCACCCAAATCTGTGGGAAAGACAATCCCAGATTTAGCGAAAAACACTTCACATGACTTCCATAACGATCACATGTCAAATACATACAACGATAGTTGTATCGCATTATGTAGCGATACCGATTTATAATATATGATAAGAGAAATGTGAATGATAAAAAAAGAAATTGAAATTGAAAAAAAAAAAGAAATTGTTTATTACGCCGACGAGCAACTTAAATCGAACGCTTCCGCGTTCATAACTAAACCCGATTTTAAATTTTGTAAAAATATACCGATTAAAAAAATTTAAATTTAAAATTTCTTATAATGAAATTGAAAGAACAAAGTTAAAAGTTACGCGAAAGCTTTGCGAGAGCGCTAGATCCGTTGCCGAAAAAAAGTCCGCAGTGAAATATATTTAAAATTTGAATCGCCCGCTTCGATTTAACTTCTTTCCCGACCGAACACGACTTGAACTCTAAATTAAACCTACCCGACACGAACGAGTGAGATATAAGAAGGGAGGAAAAGGATCCGACAACCCCCCGGTGGTGGGACGAAGTCGGAGCTCGCGTGGGCATTGGTGTAACGAGAGGGGGAAGGGTTATTCGGGACGTAACCCCCCTCCATTGAAAACAAAAATTTGGAAAAAAACTACGAATAAAAATTTTAAAAAATATTCAAAATTTAATTGAACGGTGGGGTGAACCCTCATGACTCAACTCTAGTTACGCCAATGTCCTTGGGGCAGGGGCGCGTCCCTGAAGTAGACCTGTCCTTGCTGAGGCAGCAAGAAGTGTCTACCCGCTACCCGCTCTAGATCATCATACACATAAATGAAGAGTCAAGGAAGGTGAAAATACATGTTGACTACAAGAAGGTAGAGAAAAAATGGAGCATATTATCGACTGACCAGTTTCACCACCAAACGAGAGGAATCTGTAGAAGAAATAAGGGTAGATTTTTCCCCAGTCACAAAACTATAAGAAGAATTGATAATGAGCAAGGAACCCATAAATTAAGATAATACAACAACCAAAATGGTGATGAACGAAACAGAACAATTTCAAGGAAAACAAGCTGAACGCAGATAGATGAAATCGTGGTAAGATCCCTCTTTACTAACATTCTCATTTAAAAAATCAAATGAAAAAAAAAACACTGGAATGCATTTTCAAGAATTCCTGAAAGAATTCAGATGGAACTTCTGCATCACATATTAAAATTCTCTATCAAATCTTGTTTCATGCAGTGAAACCTTCAAAAAATTTTGGAAAATACACAATATGAATCTTGCAATTTCACGTTGGAATATTTTCAGATTGCACCAATTTGTCGGGAAAAATTCAGCTCCAATAAATTTTTACCTGAAGATGAATTACGTGTTTTTAAAGTTCGAAGTTTTATTGTTCGTTCATTGTAGAGCAATATTTATTCAACCTTGAATTTACGTTAGCGCTCAATCGATTCAATGTTTCCATAGATATCATTTGGTGATTTTTGCATTGCAACATGTTGGTTGGCAGAACTGCTTTCGTGCATTAGAAATTTTATTTGACAGACAATAGATATATTCTGGTGGAAAGAGTTCCGAATACCAACACATAAAAATGAAATATCACCAAAGAAATCTCTTTGCAGAAAAAATGGAGGAATACTGATTGAAATGAAAAGTTTCGAGTTTTTATTCGCTAGATTGAGATTCTATTTATGTCATTCAACAAGATTCAGTAAGAAAAGCCTAGATACAAATATTTTATCCCGAAAATATGTCAGATTCAATCAAAATTCATCCAACAAAATAAGAACCTAAACTCACCCTGTTGAAAATCCTGCAAATGTAGGTTAACAGTCACTTTATCACTGATTATCCATGTTCACAACCATAATCCAATCGTTTCCATCTCCAAAATACCTTCGGGGATTTTATTCATCTGAAAATCAAGAATCAAAATTAGTTCATCTCGAAAATACTAACACTCACTTCATCTAATAACGCGAAAATAATTTCGACGAAAAGTACGTTATGAATATAGAATATTATTTAACTTCAGTCAATCAAACGGTTGAGAATCATAGAATCACACGAATAAACTCAAGGACGCGAGACTATGTCGATGGGAGTAGGTCATGAAAGAAAAGCATCTCCTGAATATCCATTTTGGATTCCTTCAGAACATAAGACATTAAAGATTCAAGTTTAAAACTCAAACTAACCCTGAAAGGAAATAATAGAGTGGATCATTTCATCATTCACCTACATATTATTCCTGTGGAAATGAAATAAACTAAATCAGCCGGCTAGAAAAAAGCTGAAGAAGATATTTCGAACCAATCCGTAAGAAAATGAGCTGAAAATGGATCATTCTCGTTGGATATGAAGTTAACTGTCTATACAAATGCAAATTTTAGAGTTATTACTAAGTTAAAAGAGTTTTTTGATGGAACAATTAGAGTTTTGTGAAATCCATCATTGGAATGGAATTAGGTCATTCAACAAGATTCAGTAAGAAAAGCCTAGATCAATCTATTATATCCCGAAAATACGTAAGATTCGATCAAAATAAATTCTACAAAATAAAAACTCAAACTCACCCTGTTAAAAATCCTGCAATTGTAGGTAAACAGTCACTTTATCAATGATTATCCATGTTCACAAAAATAATCCAATCGTTTTCATCTCAGAAATACCATGAAGGATTTTGTTCATCTGGAAATCAAGAATCAAAATTAGTCCAACTCGAAAATATTAACACTCACTTCATCTAATCACTAACACTGCCGCGAAAATAATTTAGACGAAAAGTACGTTATGAATATAGAATATTATTTAACTTCAGTCGATCCAACGGTCGAAAATCATAGAATCATAGATTCTTTCAAAACATCGCACATTAAAACTTCGAGTTCAAAAGAAAAACCCATCCTGAAAGGAAACATTTGAATACTCAGATAATATCGACAGTTATCTAGATTTCGTTCATCTGAAATTGAAATAAAAACCATCAGCCCAAAGCTGAAAATGACATTTCCAACCAGTGTCGAAGGATATAAACTGAAAAATACATCATCCTCACCCGATAATTAATTAACTGTCGATACAAATGAAAATGTTCTAATTATTTCTCGTTCACACAGGCGGAGATTAAAGATATGTTTCACAAAACTTAGATGGTCCCATCAAAAACTGTCGATTTTATTCTAGCTGCCGAGATTCGTTGGGATTTCGAATCAAGCGATTCTATTGGTTCGAATTTACGTAAGGTTTTTTGATGGAAAATTAGTTTTGTGAAACCCATCTTTGGAATAGAATTAGGTCAATCAATAAGATTCAGTTAGAAAAGCCTAGATCAAAATATTATATCCCGAAAATATGTAAGATTCGATCAAAATTCATTCTACAAAATAAAAACTCAAACTCACCCTGTTGAAAATCCTGCAATTCTAGGTAAACAGGCACTTTATCACTGATTATTTATGTTCACAACAATAATCCAATCGTTTTCATATCCGAAATACCTTCAAGGATTTTGTTCATCTGGAAATCAAGAATCAAAATTAGTCCAACTCGAAAATACTAACACTCACTTCACTCACTTCATCTAATCACTAACACTGCCGCGAAAATAATTTCGACGAAAAGTACGTTATGAATATAGAATATTATTTAACTTCAGTCGATCCAACGGTCGGGAATCATAGAATCACATACATTGTTTACGTTACGAATTAACTCAAGGACGCGAGACTATGTCGATGGGAGTAGGTCATTGAACTAAATCATCCCCTGAATATCCATTTTGGATTCTTCCAGAACACTAGAAATTAAAGATTCAAGTTCAAAAGTAAAACCCATCCTGAAAGGAAAAATTTGAATACTCAGATAATATCGACAGTTACCTAGATTTCGTTCATCTGAAATTGAAATAAAAACCATCAGCCCAAAGCTGAAAATGACATTTCGAACCAGTGTCGAAGAATATAAACTGAAAATACATCATCCTCACCCGATAATTAATTAACTGTCGATACAAATGAAAATGTTCTAATTATTTCTCGTTCACACAGGCGGAGATTAAAGATATGTTTCACAAAACTTAGATGGTCCCATCAAAAACTGTCAATTTTATTCTAGCTGCAGAGATTCGTTGGGATTTCAAATCAAGCGATTCTATTGGTTCGAATTTACGTAAGGTTTTTTGATGGAAAAATTAGTTTTGTGAAACCCATCTTTGGAATAGAATTAGGTCAATCAATAAGATTCAGTTAGAAAAGCCTAGATCAAAATATTATATCCCGAAAATATGTAAGATTCGATCAAAATTCATTCTACAAAATAAAAACTCAAACTCACCCTGTTGAAAATCCTGCAATTCTAGGTAAACAGGCACTTTATCACTGATTATTTATGTTCACAACAATAATCCAATCGTTTTCATATCCGAAATACCTTCAAGGATTTTGTTCATCTGGAAATCAAGAATCAAAATTAGTCCAACTCGAAAATACTAACACTCACTTCACTCACTTCATCTAATCACTAACACTGCCGCGAAAATAATTTCGACGAAAAGTACGTTATGAATATAGAATATTATTTAACTTCAGTCGATCCAACGGTCGGGAATCATAGAATCACATACATTTTTTACATTACGAATTAACTCAAGGACGCGAGACTATGTCGATGGGAGTAGGTCATTGAACTAAATCATCCCCTGAATATCCATTTTGGATTCTTCCAGAACACTATAAATTAAAGATTCAAGTTCAAAAGTAAAACCCATCCTGAGAGGAAAAATTTGAATACTCAGCTGCCGAGATTCGTTGGGATTTCAAATCAAGCGATTCTATTGGTTCGAATTTACGTAAGGTTTTTTGATGGAACAATTAGTTTTGTGAAACCCATCTTTGAAATGGAATTAGGTCATTCAATAAGATTTAGTTAGAAAAGCCTAGATCAAAATATTATATCCCGAAAATACGTAAGATTCGATCACAATTCATTCTACAAAATAAAAACTCAAACTCACCCTGTTGAAAATCCTGCAATTCTAGGTAAGCAGTCACTGATTATTTATGTTCACAACAATAATCCAATCGTTTTCATATCCGAAATACCTTCAAGGATTTTGTTCATCGAAGGCATAGAAGACTGAAATTTTCCTTAAATTATCGGGAGTTTCAACTATATAAAAACTACTCCAAACAGAGTCTCCACCTCCGAAGGTATAGGTACCACATAAAATTTCAATGAAGTATTGATGAAAACTGCTTAGGATTCTACCAGAACATACAAATAATGGTTTCACTAATAACTAATAATAAATGCCGAGATCCGAAATCCTCGCGACCGATTAGCAACAGAAAGCCTCATCTGAGCTCACAATCGCACTGGAACTGCAACCGTTTAATTTTGAAATGCTTAAATCTCGAACATAGAACATTTGAAATTACCAAAACCATATACCATAGAGTAGAAATGTCATCGGATTGTCGTATGTCAAGAATTCAATGAGCGCCCTCCCCTTGAACGTCCCATGGTATTTCAGCCAATCAGAGTATGTAAACAATACTTCCCCTGACCCCTACCACAGCCTTCTATAGACGGATGTGCCACCATTGTAAATAATGTAAATGGGATTCAGAAGACCATGGCTGTGCCCCTACCTTTTCATTTCTGGTTTTCTAAATATGTCGCGACACGCCCTGTTTGTAATTGAATTATTTCAACTACACCTCGGAATTCTGAGGCAATCTCAAGCAACAAGGAAGGATGAGGATTGTCGCCTGTGATAGTTCGAATCTCTGAGAACCGTGCCATTATGTCAAACGTAAGTGGAATAAGTCAATGGTGTATTGTGTATTATAGAATTATTATTATTATTATTATGGAACTTATTTCCCTGTAATATCTGATTTGACGGTTTTTTTTTAGGGACACTCATATCACGCAGTGAAAATAGAATCTTTGAAGAATTCATAGCATGGAAAGATGCTAGAGAGAGGTAGGATTATGCATGTAGCATAAGTGGCCCACATATTTTTTTTATAATCCTAACAGTAAGTGATGCCAGAGGTATCAGGTCTAATAATAAAAATAATTTTATTCGTCCTTTCAGATACCACAAAGATACATAGGATATGTTCAGGATTTAATAGAACTGAAGGTGATATATGCTGCTTCGATGTAATTATCTGGATTTGTTTCTACCTGTATCAGAAGGAATGGAGTGTTCCTATCAAGAATTTAAGCTAGAGTTTCAGAAAATGGTACTTACTGCCGCATTATAACTTCATACCCATAAATACTAATAATATTTTTATAGAAGTAGTGGTATATTTCTCCAAAACATGAGGACAAACTTGATAGTAAAAGACTTTCAAAGGATGAAAATTTATAAAGAGAATGTGTGGAGGAAAATCATCTGAAATGGGAGGTAATGCTGATTGGAATTGGTGAAACTAGTAGCAATTTCATCATTACTGGTGGTTTTAACTTGAATATGTATTCTCATGGTCATGAAAAGATGGCATTGATAAGGTCTGATTCATGAAATATTCTTGAAGACTTTCAAATTATGTTTCAGGTCATCACTGAATTGTATTTTTTCAGCAAACTCTTTGAAACCCTCATTCACATAATAGGAATAAATTGAAAGAGGAATATGGGACAACATTACAACAGAAATTTTGTGAATACCATTCAAGGTGAGAATCGGAATGATTTCTTCTCAGATATAGATGTAAACAAAGTCTGGGAAAAACATTTAATGTCAAAGCTTCCCCAAAATGACTGTCAACACAAACACTAGAACCAGAAGAATTTTACTTTAAAAGAATCCTATACTTTATTTGAAAAAACAACTGGATAACTTGTTTCTTATTTCCAGCGTAAAGCCTAAAGTAAAAAGGTAATAGCTGTATCACTTGTGAAGAAAGATGAATCAAAGAAATCCAAAGCAGTCCAGATGATTATTGAGGCACTTGAAGTGATCTATGCAATGAATTCAATCGATTTTTCATCATCTGAACATCAACAAAGTATGTAAGTATTTCTTTTGATACTGCCGCTGGAATAAAGAAGAAAAGATTAGGAAAATCCTTTTTTTTTAGGTTATGTCGATAACAAGATCTCTGAAAACCTGGAATACGTCTCGCACATTAGCTATAATTGAAGGAGCATTCGTGCAAGGAATGTTTCAGCCTGGAAGATCTAGAATTGCACTTGTACAAGCCATCTTTAAGAAGGGTGACAGAGGAGAACTGTCTAACTCGAGACCATTTCGTCTATTGTCTCGTCTTTCGAAAATAATTGTAACAAATTTTTCAGAAAATTTGAGGTTATATCATTTATTCGACATGAAAACTGCCATTTTTTAACTCTTATTCTGTTGATCTTTCTAAAGCTTTTGACTTTGTGGATCACGAGATATCGCTTAGGATGCTGTGGAATCAGAGACAATCAACTCCAACTGATTACAATAATAAAAATTGTATCCGTTATACATTTTGTATAATTGAACGGGTCTATTACCCAATATTTGCTCTCATATTAATACCATCACAATTTTACTCATTAAAAAGCTACAGGGTATGGTAAGCCTGACATCATTGGTTGCCTAGGTAGCTGCGCGAAACCGTGGTAATCCAGTAACTACGGTTATGTGGTTACAGCGACAAAATTCTCCTCAGGTGTCTATTAGAAAATATCATGGCCATTTCTCAACGTTTGAAAATGCAAATAACACCAGAAGAATTAATCCATTCATTTATCCCTGTGATGGAAAAGTCTGCATTCTGAAGTGCATTCAGATTCTAGAATTCCCTGCGCGTAGAAATCGATTTTCGATTTCATCATTCAAGGTGAGCACTTTTGAATTCATTCAAACTGTTGACTTGTTTCAGTATTTAATCTTTTAGTCCTGTATGACGTAACTTATTTTCACATAGCTGATTTTCATATGTCTCACCCTCTCTACGAAAGTTACACAAATCAAAAGTCGAAAATATTCAAATGCTAAATATTTTCTAATTAATTGGAAGCATGAAATAGACACCAATTTTGATATGTGATATATGGAGGACCCACTGGTGTGGATAAAAATTTTCCATGATTCAATCTAGGCTCGTTTTCTGATCTAATTCATAGCATAAACCGAAAAAAGTAAATTTTGAGTTGTGTCACTTTTGTAGCGAGGGTGCGATATGTTTAGTAGAATATTATTTCTAAAATAATATCATAAGTGTCAGACACTTTGTCCAACTTATTGAATATAATTTAATAGTTAGTCATAATTAAAAATGTGAAAATAAGTTCTTTCTTTTGTTTTGGAGCTTTAAAGCATCTGACAAAGGTTTTGGACCATGGAAAGTGTCCGACAATTATGATACTATTTTAGAAATAATATCCTACTAAACATATATGAAAATAAGTTACGTCATATAGCTCTGGGTTCTTGGACTAATAGATTCTTTTGAAAATTTTTTTTCTTGCTTCATCCAAAGATTGCATGGCTACCGGTACTCTAAAAAATTGTTAACCAATAAACTTGAAATCTACAATATGCTAGGTTCAAAGATTAATTTTTTTTTATTTCCTATACAACCATTTTTAATTGAAATAATAGGACCTATCAAAAATCACTAAAAAATTTCGAAAATAATTTTTTCGGAAGTGTATTTTCATTACTTGACCATTATGTTGCTGTGCCTTTGTGATGAACTCATATAAGTATTCTTGGATCATCAAAGAAAAATAGTATCATACTATCATAAAACAAAATTTTTTCCTCATAGAAATTATACATACACTTTAATAATTTGTGAGACGAAATTTGTAAAATAAATAAAAGGAATATGAAAGACTTAATAAGCAGGAATATTTAATTTTTGATATAGAGCTTTCTTCCAATGTGTGACGAAACATTTAAAGATGAGGTTAATGCAATAAGGAAACAATATGAACACCTCAGTAACAAAAACATGTACTGTGAGCAAAGTGATTTATAAGTATGAAGATCTGAAACGTGAAAAGGGCAGAAGCACACAAAGGAACAGAAAAAAAACAATATATATTAATTTGGATTAGAGTTGAATTAATACAATATATGTTGAAATAAAAAACACAAGAATTACAACAACTAATGTAATATAAATTCGAATTATTATACATTTATAAATATATAGATATATATTTATTATATTTTTTTAAATAGAAGCTCTCATTTAATCTTACATAAAAATTCACAAAATGTAAAAATTATTTATAATGGGCAGAAAGACCTTGGTCAAAACCCTTTTGGCAAGTCCAATGAAGATTATTATTATTATTAAAGAGGTTGAGGAAAGACCTGAGCAGGAAAACCCCCTTCTCCTCGTGTTTACAGATAATAAACTAAAAATATTTCGTTTCGAAGGACATCTACGCGTTCCTGAAGGCTTCTTCTATTGACAAAAAAGAGTCCTCTACGGATTTTTGGTGTCGTTTCGTTCCTGTAAAGAAAAGTTTTTATAATAAGAGTATGTTATGAGACCTTGCAACATTTGGAGTAAATTTGATAATGCGAGTTTTCCAAAACATGAGTGTTGGAATTGCCTTCTGCAAAAAGTATTAGACGATATTTTCTCTATTTCGGTCAAGTTTCGTTAAACACTCCCGAAATTCAAATTAAAAATCAGATTAGTGACTTTTGTATTGCATCTTGGCAGTTTTTCAATTGATTCGATTTGAAAATTGAGAGGATCTAAGGTCAGTACTGACAACCAAAAAATGAAAAATATAACTGAAAACAATGCTGTAATGATTTTCATTACAGCACTACTTTCAGTACTGTAATGAACTCATTACGATACTGAAATAGAAAAAATGAATTTATTCCATACTTAACAGCATATTATCGGAGCATACAACATTCGGTAATTTTGTTCGAGTAGTTTCACTCAGAGAGTCTCATTTCAGATAAAGAACTTTCAATTGGAGCATCAAATATTAAAAATAAATTATTTTATTTGATTACCGAGTTCTATTGCTGCTCAAGTCATTTCTTTCCTACTTACTACATGCCAGTGATTCTGCAAATGACCTCCATAAAGTATTTATATCACTTGGCATTTTCCGAAGAAGCTTTCGCTTTGAAATTTCCATCTGACTTGGTATCTCTCCTTTTGTACGATCATTTTCCATCCTCTAGAATGTCTAGTAGCTTTTCAACTCTGGATTGAACAATTTTCATCAACAGGAGTATTCAAGAACATAAAAGTAGGAACTTACCTTATATTTTGTTTTCCATTCTTTTTATTAAACTTTAAATATGTTGGTGTCAATTCCAGCATTTTTTCTTTAGTAATGAGCCACATCATTATCCTCTCGCTGCTTTGGAAGTAACAACTATAAAATATGACAAAACTGATGCTTACAATAATTGATATTGGAGAAATTCAATTTATGAAAGAAATATTAACTTGGATACTCACGTTGTCAAATATTTCGCCTACATCTTCTGAGTATTCCTCAAATTTTAAACGGCTGGTTTCTCTCAGTATCTTCGTGATCTCCCATTTCATTCCATAACCTACATTTTCATTTTCACTTGAGCCTTCTTGTTCCAGTTCATGTTTATGAAAGCCTTCTTGTTTTTTGTGTGGATCCATATTCACCCAAGTGCAGTTAAAATAATGTGTTATCTCCAAATTTTTATTCCATAACACCATTCATAAATCTTCATCATACAAACCTTGAAGAGTGTGAAATTGAAATTCAGCAGTAAACACCATTTTTTAAAACTCCAGCTTCAGTTCTTGATGAACACACCCCAATCATTTTGATACTTTCCTCTGTTTTAACCTTTTTTCTTCTTCAGATAGAAACAAATCCTAAAACACATAAGTATGCGTACAGTAGATATCACCCAAGTTATATTGAACTATTTAATACCTCTCATGCCACCCCTGCTACAATTATAAACAAAATGTTGCAAGCCACTTTTGCTAGATGCATAATCCACATCTCTATTCTCTAGAGGACTTTCCATGCTATGAATTCTTTAGTTTTCATGAGATGTTTATGAACTGAGAATGTTTCAATTTTACCATAGGCGTCTATAGAGCCTTCTTTAGAATGCTGTGATTCTGCCAAAAATACATATTTCAGGATAGAAGGTTTTGATTTGCCTGGTTCTTGTGGAAGTAAAATATTTTGCATGATTGACAAAATCGTTTGGTGTTCCTAAAAACTACCGTCAAATCAGATATTAGATGAAATTTCTTTCATATACCTATGATACACAATACACTTACATTTGATTTTCCATATCTACTGGAGAGTTGGAGTTGATAAAATATTAATTATTATATTACAATATGATATTAAATGCCTTTATGCCTAGTGTATGGTCTTTGTGGTTTCAATCCTAGACTACTAACTGTAAAGTAGGGCGATCTCTTGGAACATTATAGTTTGTTTATTTGGAACATCGTGGTTGCTAAAATAGAAAAATCATAAACCTAATATTGTACTCTTGGACATGTAGAATATACACAAGATATACTTACACCTTTCTAGCATCCATTTTATCGAAAATTGTCGTATTTGTTTTATCGATAAAAATTATTGATATATGTTTTAAATAATTGTAGTAAATTCAGGGAGAAACCTAACTAGATTGATGAAATATTGTGGAAAATGTCCGTTCACTATAGATGATTGGAAAAATTTCAAATGAATAAGAGGAAATAAATAATGACAGTTGACAACTACCAACTACGGTGAATGTCATTCATATGATTAATCACACATTGTTGCCAACCCAAAAACCTACAATCGATAGCTCACGACCATATTCGTTAGCTATCGTTGCAGCTTTTTTAAGTGTTTTTGGGTTGGCGACATTGTGAGATTAATCATGACATTAATCGTAGTTGTCAATTGTCATTATTTATTTACTTTATTCAAAATTTGAATTTTGAAATGTTTCCAGTCATCTATAATAAACGGACACATTTCAAAATATTTCATCAATCTAGTTAGGTTTCTCCCTGAATATACTACAATCATTTAAATAGATTTAAATAGATATCAATAATTCCTATTGATAAAACAAATACATACAATTTTTGATAAAACGAATACTAGAAGGCTGTAAGTATATCTTGTGCATATTCAACATGTCTAAGAGTACAATATTAGGTTCATGATTTTTCTATTTTAGCAACCACAATGGAGGAGGTGGCTGGAGCACTGTCAAAGTCGTAGCTCTACCGAAGATTCCAAATTAAAATTTCATAAGTTTGTTTGAGTTTCATAGGTTCCCTTAAAATAAAATACTTGCTAAGAAATGGTAACATTCTCTAGGAATGGGGCAAGATGCTCATTCATTAATTTCCAGAGGAAGAGAATATGTGGTTTACATTTCACCTTACAAAATGAAATGAAGAGAACTAAAGTTCCTACATTGTTCCTGAGGAAACCTTTGATTTCTAGTAAGCACTAATTTTTCATTTACATCTGTCCACTCATTAACATTATGTTTATTAGCAGGTCAAACAGAAAGACATTTCGAAGATGATAATATAAATATGTTTGTGATGGCCGATGTGAATTTAAAAAAAAATCATCTGAACGCCAATATACCCATGAATATCATAATTTTCATTTTATAGAATCTGTTGTCAAAAATTCAACAAGCGGACTCCTCTTGAACAACAAATAAGGAAAGTCCAAGCTGTAGCTAATGCTCTTGCTTCATCCCCTTCTAAGGATGAAGCTCACAGAGCAAATGAGAAGAGGAAAAAAGAAAGGAAGTGGAGAAGAAGCGATGCTTAAATGCAATTCTTCTTAAATTTTCTTTGTTAATCTTTTAACCACACAAAGTCCAAATTCCCTATTTTGTACTAAACACTATTTTGTCTTTCAGAAAATTCACATTTCCTCGAATTTATAATACTTTATTTGTTCATGTGAATACGTTACTTTCATGAAATATTTTAACATTTCAGTACTAATTGACTTTGACGATTTTGAAGACGGAAAAATTTCCTGAAAGATCAATGTTTCTCTGGTGAAAATTCTTAATTAGTGAATAATGCATTAATGAATTTATCATTATTCGTATGTCCTCATGGTGAAAAAAATTGACTAATTAGAATTTTGATTGAATAGATCGAAATACATGAGTTTGAAACATTTTTCTGATTGACTTTATTTTCCAGAGACTATGAGAGAAAACGCTGTGGAAAATTCAGAAGAATATATCACATTGTACATCATCTCTTATGCAACTATGATTTAATAATATATTTATAATAATAAAGGGTTCTATATTGTCATGTTTCTACTACAACAGTAACAAATTGAAAATAAAACAATTCAAATGCTTCTATAACAATATAGAACGAAGAGAAAAGAAATCATTGAAAGCTGTGCCTTGTACACGATTTCAATGAATCTTTTGAAAATCCTGAAAGAAGTACGTGTGCGTCGGAATAATTCGCTCCTTATCTTAAATTATTTTCTTGAATTGGTGTGAAAATGTTTAATGTGATGTATTCGGTTTGAATCCCTGGATTTAAGGACTCTGTTATTATGTAGAATGGGGTCAGTCAATGAATTTTTGCTATACTATTCGATCCAAAAAAAAATCCGGAATCATTTTCAAAAATTTTATCAATTCTTGAACGTTTTCTGTAATTGGTTGAATTAAATAAGTGAAAGTCCTAAAATGAATCGTTTTCCATTCATGCATTGAGAGTTTTAAATACTGAAATGCAATTATTCTTAACTTTTCTTTGTTATATCTTTTAACCAAGCAAAGCCCAATTTCCTCATTATTAGCATAAAAACTATTTTGTTTTTCAGAAAATTCAAATTTCCTCAAATTCATGATTCTTTATTTGATCTACACGATATGAATTCGTTATTTTCATGAAATAAATATAACATTTCATTTCTAATAGGTAGACTTTGATATTTTGAAGACGGAAAAATTTTCTGAAAGATCAATGTTTCTCTGGTGATAATAATTAAGTAGTGAATAATGCATTAACGAATTTATCATTATTCGTATGTCCTAATTGTGAGAAAAATTGACTAATTAGAATTTTCATTGAATAGATCGAAATACTTGAGTTTGAAAAATTTTTCTGATTGAATTTAATTTTCAGAGACTATGAAAGAAAACGCTGTGGAAAATTTCGGAAGGATATATCACATTGTACGTCACCTCTTATGCAACCATGATTCATTGAATCGATGGAGAATCCTGAATGAAGAACGATCTCAGTTGCAGTTGAACTCTCACGTAGTGCACTTCAGAATAATTCGCTCTTATATGTTTCAATCATTTTCGTGAATTGGTGTGAAAATGTTTAATGTGATGTATTTGGTTTCGATCCCTGGATTTAAGGACCTTGACATCATGGAAAATAGGGTAAGTCAATTAATCTTTACAATACTATTCAATTCAACCAGTTCTCCGGAAGCGTTTTCAAAAATTTTCTCAATTCTTGCACGTTTTCTGTAATTGGTTGAATTGAATAAGTCAAATTCCTAAATTTCATTATTTTCCATTCATGGATTGCGAGTTTATGAAAACTGAAATGCAATAATTCTTAACTTTGCTTTGTTATATCTTTTAACCAAATAAATTCCAATTTCCTCATTTTCAGCATCAAAAACTATTTTGTCTTTCAGAAAATTCACATTCCCTCAAATTCATGATAAATTATTTGTTCTACACGATGTGAATTCGTCATTTTCATGAAATATTTTAACATTTCATTTCTAATAGACTTTGATGATTTTGAAGACGAAAGAATTTTCTGAAAGATCAATGTTTCTCTTGTGAAAATTATTAATTAGTGAATAATGCTTTACCAAATTCATCATTATTCGTATGTCCTAATTGTGAGAAAAATTGACTAATTAGAATTTTCGTTGAATAGATCGAAATACTGGAGTTTGAAAAATTTTCAGATTGATTTTATTTTTCAGAGACTATGAGAATAACACTGTGGAAAATTTCAGAAGAATATATCACGTTGTACGTCATCTCTTATGCAACCATGATTCATTGAATCGATGGAGAATCCTGAATGAAAAACGATCTCAGTTGCAGTTGAACTCTCACGTAGTGCACTTCAGAATAATTGGCTCCTATATGTTTCCATTATTTTCGTGAATTGGTGTGAAAATGTTTAATGTGATGTATTCGGTTTCGATCCCTGGATTTAAGGACCTTGGCATCATGGAAAATCTGGTAAGTCAATTAATCTTTACTATACTATTCAATTCAACCAGTTCTCCGGAAGCGTTTTCAAAAATTTTCTCAATTCTTGCACGTTTTCTTTAATTGGTTGAATTGAATAAGTAAAATTCTAAAAATTCTTTGTTTTTCCTTCAAGCTTTGCGAGTTTATGAATACTGAAATTCAATTATTCTTAACTTTCCTTCGTTATATCTTTTAACCAAATAAATTCCAATTTCTTCATTTTCAGCATCAAAAACTATTTTGTCTTTCAGAAAATTAAAATCCCCTCAAATTCATGATACATTATTTGTTCTTCACGATATGAATTCATCATTTTAATGAAATATTTTAGCATTTCATTACTAATTGACTTTGACGATTTTGAAGGCGGAAAAATTTCCTGAAAGATCAATGTTTCTCTGGTGAAAATTATTAATTAGTGAATAATGCATTACCAAATTTATCATTATTCGCATGTCCTAATTGTGAGAAAAATTGACTAATCAGAATTTTCATTGAATAGATCGAAATACTTGATTTTGAAAAATTTTACTGATGGATTTTATTTTTCAGAGACTATGAGAGAAAACGCTGTGGAAAATTCCAGAAGGATATATCACGTTGTACGTCACCTCTTATGCAACCATGATTCATTGAATCGATGGAGAATCCTGAATGAAGAACGATCTCAGTTGCAGTTGAACACTCACGTAGTGCACTTCAGAATAATTCGCTCTTATATGTTTCAATTCATTTTCGTGAATTGGTGTGAAAATGTTTAATGTGATGTATTTGGTTTCGATCCCTGGATTTAAGGACCTTGACATCATGGAAAATAGGGTAAGTCAATTAATCTTTACAATACTATTCAATTCAACCAGTTCTCCGGAAGCGTTTTCAAAAATTTTCTCAATTCCTACACGTTTTCTGTAATTGATTGAATTGAATAAGTAAAAGTCTTAAAATTCATTGTTTTCCATTCATGCTTTGCGAGTTTATGAATACTGAAATTCAATTATTCTTAATTTTCCTTCGTTATGTCTTTCAACCAAATAAAGCCCAATTTCCTCATTTTCAGCATAAAAAGCTATTTTGTCTTTCAAAAAATTCAAATTTCCTCAAATTCATGATACTTTATTTGATCTACACGATATGAATCCGTTACTTTCATAAAATAAATATAACATTTCATTTCTAATAGACTTTGATGATTTTGAAGAATTTTCTGAAAGATCAGTGTTTATCCGGTGAAAATTAATAATTAGTTAATCATGTTTTTACGAATTTATCATTATTCGTATGTCCTAATGGTGAGAAAAATTGACTAAATAGAATTTTCATTGAATAGATCGAAATACATGAGTCTGAAAAATTTTTCTGATTGATTTTATTTTTCAGAGACTATGAGAGAAAATACTGTGGAAAATTTCAGAAGGATATATCACATTGTACGTCACCTCTTATGCAACCATGACTCATTGAATCGATGGAGAATCCTGAATGAAGAACGATCTCAGTTGCAGTTGAACTCTCACGTAGTGCACTTCAGAATAATTCGCTCCTATGTTTCCATTATTTTCGTAAATTGGTGTGAAAATGTTTAATGTGATGTATTCGGTTTCGATCCCTGGATTTAAGGACCTTGGCATCATGGAAAATCTGGTAAGTCAATGAATCTTTACTATACTATTCAATTCAACCAGTTTTCCGGAAGCGTTTTCAAAAATTTTCTCAATTCTTGCACGTTTTCTGTAATTAGTTGAATTGAATTAGTGAAAGTCCTAGAATTCAACATTTTCCATTCATGCATTGTATGTTTATGAAAACTGAAATTCAATTATTCTTAACTTTCCTTCGTTATATCTTTTAACCAAATAAAATCTAATTTCCTCATTTTCAGCATCAAAATTTATTTTGTGTTTCAGAAAATTCAAATTTCCTCAAATTCATTATATTGATCTACACGATATGAATTCTTTATTTTCATGAAATAAATATAACATTTCATTTCTATAATAGACTTTGATGATTTTGAAGACAAAAAAATTTTCTGAAAGATCAATGTTTCTCTGGTGATAATTATTGATTAGTGAATAATGCATTGACGAATTCATCATTATTCGTATATCCTAATTGTGAGAAAAATTGACTAATTAGAATTTTCGTTGAATAGATCGAAATACTGGAGTTTGAAAAATTTTTCTGATTGATTTTATTTTTCAGAGACTATGAGAATAACGCTGTGGAAAATTTCAGAAGGATATATGACATATTAAGTCATCTCTTATGCAACCATGATTCATTGAATCGATGGAATAATTCGCTCCTATGTTTCAATGATTTTCGTGAATTGGTGTGAAAATGTTTACTGTGATGTATTCGGTTTCGATTTAAGGACCTTGTCATCATGGAAAATTGGGTAAGTCATTGAATCTTTACCAACTATTCAATTCAACGAGTTTTCTGAAAGCGATTTCAAAAATTTTCTCAATTCCTCACATTTTCTGTAATTGGTTTGATTGAATGTGTGAAAGTCCTAAAATTCATCATTTTCAATTCATGTATTGCGAGTTTATGAGGACTGCAATTATTCTTAACTTTGCTTTGTTATATCTTTTAAACAAATAAAGCCCAATTTATTCATTTTCAGCATCAAAACTATTTTGTCTTTCAGAAAATTCAAATTTCCTCAAATTCATGATACATTATTTGTTCTACACGATATGAATTCGTCATTTTCATGAAATATTTTAACATTTCATTTCTAATAGACTTTGATGATTTTGAAGACGAAAGAATTTTCTGAAAGATCAAAGTTTCTCTGGTGAAAATTATTAATTAGTGAATAATGCATTAACGAATTTATCATTATTCGTATGTCCTAATTGAGAGAAAAATTGACTTATTAGAATTTTCATTGAATAGATTGGGATTTTTCTGATTGATTTTATTTTTCAGAGACTATATATGAAAGAAAACGCTGTGGAAAATTTCAGAAGGATATATCACATAGTACGTCATCTCTTATGCAACCATGATTCATTGAATCGATGGAGAATCCTGAATGAAGAACGATCTCAGTTGCAGTTGAAATCTCACGTAGTGCACTTCAGAATAATTCGCTCCTATATGTTTAAATTATTTTCGTGAATTGGTGTGAAAATGTTTACTGTGATGTATTCGGTTTCGATCCCTGGATTTAAGGACCTTTGCATTATGTAAAATGGGGTAAGTCAATTAATCTTTACTATACCATTCAATTCAACCAGTTCTCCGGAAGCGTTTTCAAAAATTTTCTCAATTCTTGCACGTTTTCTGTAAATGGTTGAATTGAATAAGTCAAATTCCTAAAATTCATCATTTTCCATTTATGCCTTGCGAGTTTATGAATACTGAAATGCAATTATTCTTAACTTTTCTCTGTTATATCTTTTAACCAAATAAAGTCCAATTTCTTAATTTTCTGCATAAAAAACTATTTTGTCTTTCAGAAAATTCACATTCCCTCAAATTCATGATACATTATTTGTTCTACACGATATGAATTCGTTATTTTCATGAAACAAATTTTGACATTTCATTACTAATCGACCACTGATGATTTTGAGACGAAAGAATTTTCTGCAAGATCAGTGTTTATCCGTTGAAAAATCTTAATTAGTGAATCATGCATTTACGAATTCATCATTATTCGTATGTCCTAATGGTGAGAAAAATGGACTAATTAGAATTTTCATTGAATAGATTGAAATACTTGAGTTTAAAAAATTTTACTGATTGATTTTATTTTTCAGGGACTATGAGAGAAAGCACTGTGGAAAATTTCAGAAGAATAAAAGTGTTTCAGAATGAGGTTCCGTAAATTCGGGATCTTAATCCTCAGATGATTTTATGATATAAAATTTCTCTGGACTATGAGTCTCTGACGCATTGTTTCTGAGGAATTAAAAAAAAAAGTTTTTCGAAATTATTTTCGGCACCGTACACAAGTATTCGTCGCAGATAAAAAAAACTCAAGAGACCATTCTTAGTGTTGATTATGTGGTGATCATGAAAGTAATTTAAAATTGGAAAAAAATCATTGGCGTACCAATTGAGAGTTACTGATGGAAAAACGGATTGCACGTGCGAATCTATTTCATGAAGATTTTCTGTAGGAATGAGGTGCAGACGTTTCCCCGCTAGATGGTACCTTTTTTTTCATATCTGTAAAGTGCCTAACAGCATTGAATATATGTCTGCGGCTCATTTTGGTTGTCATCGACGAATAAGTTAAGCAGTACTGATGACGGGTAACAACCAGAAACTAGTCTATTGCTACGTTGGTTCGATGACAGCACTTTCCTGCAGTTAACTTCATGATCTAGATTTTCACTAGTCCATATTATTATTACCAATTTTTCCAACGAATTTGTTGGGACAGAAATCTGTACGGACGCCACTGGTGAAAATTGAACAAAGTTTCGTATCGTACTCATAACGGAAACGCAAAAAGAGATCGTATACGGTGTAGAAAATAATTTCATTAAACCAATTTTTTCTTTAAATTTCAACACCCTGAATCTCAAGAACAGTGGGTCAAAGACCCATAGTTCATAGAAAGTTTACATCACGAAATCATCTGAGAATCAAGATCCCGAATTTACGGAACCTTATTCCGAAACAGGGGTGAGTTCCTTTTTCATTTAATTCCCTTTCCTTTCATTTCCTTATGTTCCTTTCCCCAATCCCCTCCCTTCTTTCCCTCCCTGCCCTCCCTTCCCTCCCATCCCTTCCTTCCCTCTCTTCCCTCCCTTCCCCCTTCCCTCCACTCCCTCCCTTCCCTCCCACCCCTCTCTTCTCTCCCTTCCCTCTCTTCCCTCCCACCCCTTCTTTTCCGCCCTTCCCCCTGTCCTCCCTTTCCTTCCTTCCCCCCTTGCTTCCCTTTCGGAGTGAAGGAAAGCGAGGGAGGGGAGAAAGGGAAGGGGGTGAGGGGAAGGAAGGGCGGAAAAGCAGGGGAGGGAGGGAAGAGAGGAGAAGGAGAGAAGGGAGGGGTGGGAGGGAAGGGAGGGAGTGGAGGGAAGGGGGAGGGAGGGGTGGAGGGAAGGAGGGGTGTGAGGGACGTGAGGGTGGGGAGGGGGAGGGAGGGGAGGGAGGGGCGGGAGGGAAGGTAGCTTCCCTCCTTCCCCTCCCTTCCTATATCCTCGGGCCGGGACGGGATGGGAGGGGGAAGGGGGGTGGGGGGAGGGGGGTATAGGGGGGGCTCCCGTCCCGTCCCGGCCCGTGCGTCCCGTCCCGCGCGTCCTGTCCCGTCCCGTATCCTGCCCCCCTTACCCCCCCCTAATTTTCCCACCCTTCCTTTCCTTCCCTTCCCCTCCCCCTCGCACGATTGGTCATCACCTTGCCGTGGTGTGCGAGCTTAAGTAGTTGTGATGAATCCTGTGAACCATGTTCTTAGGACGAGCAACGAAACCAAGAATGGCCAGGGTCCTGTAACGCAAACCATACAAGTCCTACAATTTCTAGAGATTCTTGTAACTGGAAATGATTTGATCTATACAATTATACAACCCATTTCGCTTTGTAAGAGCGAGGCAGATCTCTTGTGACTTGTTACACTTGTATGATATGCGTTTGGGGCCCCAGATCCCTTTATCTCAGTGTTCCTCTAACACCATAAGTTGGTGTGTTTCAGGAAAGTTTACTAAGAAGCAAGACCGGATTGGACTGAACCGGACCGACTAGATTGGACTGGAATAATTTAGTTTTAGTTCATGGTGAGTTTTTTACTGTCGTCCGGTATCGAAATGTTAGACCTAGAAAATCGTTCATATCAAAATACAACAAGAAACGGCGTACTTGTCCACATAGGATGCCCGTTTTCTTAATATTTTGATTATTCCAGATTTGTCAGACATATCAACGGTGACATGATTATAACCCTACCTTCCACTTGGCGATCACAACACTCAGAATGTTCCTTTAGCCGTCCAATTTAACGACCAAGGGCCCGTTCCACTTGGCGATCACAACGCTCAAAATCGTTAAATAGGACGGCTAAAGGAGCATTTTGAGCGTTGTGATCGCCAAGGGGGCGTTCCATTTGGCGATCACAACTCTCACGCTCACGACCGCTTCTTTTCCCATTCCACTTACTTGCTAGCGCTATTATGTTACTCAAGTGGAACGGATTATTGGGCGTTTTGGGCTGTCATGACAGAATATTGAAAAAAGTAGAAGTCATACTAAACAATAAATTTAATTAAAGTGTACAACAGTTAGAAATATTATAATAAATATACAGGGTGTTTCATCATAAACTGGACAAACTCATATGACGTATAGAGAACATCGGGAGAATCATTTTTTTTCTTATGACATATTTCCCGTTTTCGAAGCATAAGGAGATACACGGCGTTTAATGTCATTTTCGAGCGTTATTATGTTGAGTGTGGTCGGTTATGTATAAGACTGGAAGTAATGGTTTCTTGTCATATCGTAGTATTTTGGATGCTTCATTCAGAAATGGTGTAGAGCTCCGAAAAAAAAATTACAAAATGGCGGAAAACCTGCAATGTTCGTGATTTTTTTTTTCGGTTGCCAAATTGATTTTCATATCCTAAATAAGCACAATTTTTAAAGGATATCTGTGAAAAAATTTTTTCAAAAATCGAACACAACTTTTTTTTTACATGTCTACAGCGAAAAAAAAATTTCACTCGAAATTGATGAAATTTTTCACGATTTTACTTACTTTTATACCTAACACGAATATGAAAACAGAATCGAAAAATATCAAACGGTTCGTTTTTTACAGCCATTCAAATGTCCCGTTCGAATATCTGAAATAATAAAAAAACATGACACAGCTTGTGTTCTTAGGCCCATAATTTTTGAATTTGTATGTCGAAACATTCCAGATTGCAAAATGAATT